>JAQMWT010000194.1:0-31221 GCA_029834535.1 Chrysophaeum taylorii
TGTTGTGTACTTCGTTCAAATTGCATGTGCGAGGATTTCCCCGAGGCGGCGGCATGGGTAGGGGCGGTGAGGGCACAGCGAGCCCGGCCTATAGGTGGCGATCCCCCACCTGCGGTAGATGCGGCGAGTTTAGGCCGCCTTTGCATGGCGTTCAGGATCAGCCCCCGTCTTTTTGGCTGTTGACTTTGCCTTAAAGGGTGTGTGTTTGATCATCAATGTCTGGCTTACTGCGACTCTGATGCACCTACACCAAGGACAGACAAACGTCCGCCCATCAGGCATCTCATACCCACAAACCCACCCGTAGGCATGAAAACACCCACCCATAGCTAGCAGTCGACATTTAGACGAACAAACAATTTTATCCTTAGTAACCACCCACACCCCCTCAGCAGTCGACGTTTGAACAGACAAACAGACAAACAGACAAGCATCTTGTCGATTAGATTGGGACAGTAAGGCCGTCGGACCGGCGGGGCAAGCCCCCAGAACCTGAGGCTGCCCCCAAACCCTGAGGGCCTGCCCCAAACCCCGGACACCCGGACCCCCCACGGCCTCGAGGGCCGTCGCGTCTCGGGAGCCGACCACAAACGCCGTCGCACGCCGTGGAAATTCTGTCTTTTCGGTTCTTGAAGATTTCTGCGCAATTTTTCGTTCTTGGGTTAGGGTGGGTACCCTTTTCCTTGCTTTCCGTTGCGCGAAGCGTTCTGGGGGTTAGCGTTATGCCTGTTTATTTTCGGCTTTGCGTTTTTTGCGGATGGACTATGTGATGGCCGAGGGCCGCTTTTAATGGAGTATTTCCTTATAGACAATGTTTTTGGTGTAGGCGCCGGGGTGGCGGCGGGCGTACTGAGAAGGAGGGCGTGGCGCATAATCCATAGATAGCGGACGCGCCGTCGCAGTCGACGGTCCAGAGGTTCTCGCGGCGAGGACGGCCGCTGCGGGAAGAGCGAGGCGTGGCCGCGGAAGCGGGCTTCGCCGTAGAGGCGAGCGGGAGGTCTTCGTCTTCTTCTTCTCCGTCGGCGATGGCCAGGCGCGGCCACGGGCGGTCGTCGTGGGCGCGCGGGCGCGCCAAGGATACAGGTTGGAGGAGCCTCGGTGACGACGATCGATCATGTGTCTGTACATTCAGTGGCCGTGCGACGGGTGAGGTTGCAGACTTAGCTCGCGATCAAAGTCAGCATGCCGTTGGTTGTCAGGGAGTCGAAAACTCGACTGTAAAGAGCGAGGCGTCGTCTTCCGACCCAACGGCTGGCTCGTGGGCCTACATGATCCTTACCCTAAATCGAGGGACAACCCACCCACATCCTTCATGCTCCCCACACACCCCCTCTTAGCAGTCGACATTTAAAGACAAACAAACAAACCCACCCATGCGCTGGTGCCCACACCCGCAACATTGAGCGTTTAAAGACAAACAAACAAACAAACAAACAGACAAACCCACCACGTAAACTCATAGTCCCCACACACCCGCCAGCGCTTGATCGACGTTTAAAGACAGACAAATCTGTTTGTTTGTTTGTTTGTTTGTCTGTCTGCCTGTCATTAAATGTCGACTGCTGTCTGTCCCTCGATTTAGGGTAAGGATCAGGTAGGCGCGAGAGCCAGACAGTGATCCTCAAAGCCGTCTACGGCGACCTCGCAGACTATTTCCACGACCCGCGGCGGCTCTTTCAGCGCGCCATTCTCACGCCCCGTCGAAACGATGTTGTCGATGCTGACAACGCGCGCATGACCGCGGCCTTTTTTTCCCGGAGACGAGGCGTCGGAGTTCTTTTCGGCCGACTAGGTTGGGTCGGAAGACGACGCCTCGCTCTCAAGAGTCGAGTTTTGAACTCCCTGACAACCAACGGTATGCTGACTTTGATCGCGAGCTCAAAGTCTTCGCAACCTCGACCCGTCGCACGGCCACGGCAACGGTACCAGATACATGATCGATCGTGTCGTTGTCACCGAGGCTCCTCCAACCTGTATCCCTTAAGGCCCGCCGACGCCAAACGATCAACAAGAGCCAGAGGCAGACCCCCCGCGAGGTCGGCGTCCTCTTTCCCAAGCCCGTCTTCTGCCACGTCCAGCTCTACGTGGCTCTCTGTCGATCGGCATCTCCGAGGATATACTCATCTGGGTCGACGACTCCACCCTACCCCACACGTGCTGCGCAATACCGATAAGCCCGCTCCCGGCGTCTACACGCGCACTATAGGTGAACTTTACTGGGACCACGTGAACTTACTGGGGTTTGAGATTGGGACTAGGTGAACTGAGTGACCAGGTGAAACTGGGACCAAGTGAACATACTGGGGTTTTTAGAGTAAAGGGTTTTTTGAGTAAACTCAAAGGTTGGCGGCGCGTGCGGATCAAAGCAGCTTAGATTGGCGGAGGCGAGAGCGACGAGCTCAAAGGAGTTGGTGTGAGCTAGGTGAACTTACTGACCAGGTGACCTTATATGAAACTTACTGAGACCAGACCTGAACTTACTAGGGTTAGAGATTGGGACTAGGTGAACTTACTGGCCTGCACTTGTCGACATTTAAAGACAAACTTGTTAAGGGTTTATGGTGACCAAACTTATATGGTGGTTGGGAACTTGACTTCCCCTTACTTTTATCCTACCAACAACCGCAGCCAAAATTTCGTGGTATATTTAGGGCCCAATAATAATAACCTCGGCTGAAAGTATATCTAGTGACGTCACATTTAGCGCCGAGGTATGGGCTGCAAGAAGCGGAGTGGTACGAAGAAGAAGAAGCAGGAAGCTCCTCCGGTGGCGTTCGTGGCGCCCGAGGCGTGGATCACCGATCGGTTCGCCGGCGCCACCGCCGGCGAGGAGGTCGCCGCGGATGCCGTTGAGGATGCCATCGCGCGCGCGGTCGAGGTGGGCTGCGCCAGACACAAGGGGCGAGTGTGCGGCGCCTTCGCCGTGGTCGAGGCCGTCGCGTCGGTGTGGCAGGTCCTGGGGAGCACCGTGCTCCTTGGTCGCGAGAGGACACCTTTGGAAGACGTAGCGATGCCGGAAGAAGCGGAAGCGCGAGAGATTGACGCGGGCGCGGCGCTGCAACACCATGGCAAAGCCCAGCGCCGCCTCGCGCGGCCAGTGACAAACGAGCGACGGCCGAGGCCGCCGTCGGGCAGGAGCGAGGGGTGCGTGGACCCGCGGCTACCTCGCGCGCCGAGCGAGGCGAGACGTCGCCAGCTTTTTGACTTGGCGGACGCGCGACGCCGAGGGACCATCACCGCCGAGGAGTTCCACGCGTGGCTGACGCTCCAGGGGGGGATCTCCCTAAGCGAGGTGAAGAAGCTTGTGCAGGGGGCGCAAAAAATTGACCGCGAGACGTTCGCGGAAGTCCTGGCCGAGCTCGAGGCAGCCAACCCCGACAAGTGGGGCGTCGACGAGCGTTTGTGCGTATTCGCGTTGCCACAACCGCACGTCGATCTCGCCGCCGTCAAGGCCGACAGGGAACTCCGGGAGATCCTCCAGAACGCCCGCGAGAGCCAGCATGTGCTGTCGGCGAAAAACCGTTTCTCGCAGCTCGCCAAGGAGAACGGCAACGAGTGTTGGGGTCGTCACGAGACCAAGGTCGTGGGCGCATTGTTGGGGACCCAAGTCCAGCCAGACGACCGGCTGCAGGGCATCGCGGCCCAAGTGAAAATCGTTAGTCCGAGCCGCAAGACGAGTCTGCGGCCCGCCTCGGCAGCGACCAAATCCGACGCGACCTTCTCGCCCAAGCACGGGGGAAGCCGGGCGTCGACGTCCCGCGCGTCCACGTCGACCACGCCCATCCGGGGGCTCGCGTGCTCGAGGTCAGCGCCGTCCGTGCGCTTCCTTACGACCGGCGAGGAGGACGTCGTCGTCTTCCGCCCGCGCCGCGTCGACCAGACGTCTCTGGTCGAAAATCACGCCTTCGTCCCGGCGCCCGGAGTCTCGGCGACCGACAAGATCGGTCGCCACAACACGAGGGTCCTCGTCCGGGGTGGGCCCGTTTGGCCCCACGACCCCAATCACATGACACGCCAGGCCTACGAAGATCTGATGCGACCCGCGACGGCGCCTGTCGAGCGGGAGGAACGAGACGAGCGCGTCCTCGCGCCCTGCCGGCGCCTCCGACAGACCTTGTTGAGGCGCGCCGACGACGACGAGGAGTGCACCGTCTTCGTCACGCCGCAGCACAGACACCTCGCTGCCGATCTGGGAAATTTGGACGACTTCGACGGGACTCCCCCCGCCTTCAAAGGGGCGGCGCAACTCTGCTCCGTGCTCGGATCCTCTTCATCGGCTCTCCCCACCGTTGACGACGACCTCGCCGCGCTTGACCAGCTGGAAGCCGACTCCATCCGCGAACTTAGAGGGGAGAATGCCCTTGGCGGCGTTCATAGCCTCTCTGCCTTACCCGCGCAACGACGCACCCTGCGTCTTAAGGCCCATTCCCTCGCCGGCCACATTGTCCGGCAGAGAACCGCGCCTTTCGGCAAAACAGCAATGGCCCACCAACGCCAGGCGCACCGACACACTCTCGATATCCTGCGCCAGAGATCGAGATCGAGATCGAGATCGAGATCTCTCCTCTTTTCCAAAGGGGGAGATACTCCGACACCCCCCTCATAATAATTGCCGTGTCGACGGATCAAGCGTGCCAATCGACCGATCACGCAGTCAACTAGTAACAGCTTCTTGAACATAAAGTCAATCAAGCAAGCCGGCAGCAAAATAATCGCGGGCCATTGCGCTTCCATAGACGGGTCCGCTTCGAGTCAAGAATCGCGACGAGTGGAGTCCCGGCGTAGGTTGGCACCTATTCGCCTCCCGGGCGGGCCGGTTGGCAGCCGGAACGTTCGCAGTGGGTCGGGGTATGGCCGGGGGGTGAAGACGGAAGGTTATCGACGAGCTGGTTGTCAGTCACATCGCGGTCTCCTCGTCGCATGGCGACAAGCTTGATGGTCACTCTCCGCCGACCGACCTTTCGGCGCTCCTCGTCTACAGGCCCGTGATTCCGGACTGGCTCCTGTCGGTCCGGCCTGGCTCCCATGCTCGGGAGAGGTCTGAAGTTAGTTAGTTTGTGGAGTCCCGCTAGAAATCTCGCGGTGAGTGGAGTTCCGGGATCTCTCTATCCCTCCCTCCCTCCCTCCCTCCCTCCCTCCAGAAACGTCCGTTTGAAAACATCTTCTCCCTGCCGCCTTGACCCTTAGGAACCATTACAGCTTATGATCCTTGGCGAGGACGAGAAGCGCTTGGGCCTCACGTCCTGCTTCGGCGCTGTACACCCTTGGGGTGTCTTGCTGTTGGAAACTTCGAATCGAGACACGAAGATTAGGCACTGTTTTTGTATTGAGACTGCTAAGTCGAGCTAACCCGAACGCTGATTGGTACTTAGCTCCGCATGACACGTTAGAAAGCATCACCATCGACCACTGAGTCTTTAAATGTCGACTGCTAAGAGGGGGGTGTGTGTGGGGAGCATGAAGGATGTGGGTGGGTTTGTGGGGTAGGAGGGATGTGCCTGACGGGCGGAGATAAGTACGCGGGACCTAGTCGGGGTCATCGCCGAGTCGTGGGGCAGGCGAAGAGAGGGCGGGCCCCGCCCGTAGGTCGTACGCATGCTGCCGCCGGACGTATGTGCGACGAAGGGTGACGTCCTGCTGGGATCGGGCGGCCTGGGTGGTGTTCCCCGAGGCGGCGACATGGGTGAGGGCGGCGAGGGCACAGAGAGCCCGGCCTAATGCGATGGCGATCTCCCACTCGCGGTAGATGCGGCGAGTTTGGGGCTGTGGCGGCAACTCCCGCTTTCTAAGGCTTACCCCTCTTCTAGCCCCCCCCCCTTATCAGGCGCACCCTACTCCGTTCTGATGATGTCAGTGTTCTCTACGACACCATCTTCCTTTTCCGTGACGTGCGTCACCCTGATTTCTGTTTTTCGATATATCCTTGATCATAAAGCAACAGCCGATCCTCAAGTTGTGAGGACCAGGCACGGAAGTTGTTTGTGGTCGTGTGGCGGGAGAACGGCCATCCTCGTCCAGTGACCCCACCAAGGGCACGGACGCGATCGGCGAGCCAGGATTCGAAGGCACGCCAGGTAGCCCCTAAAATTCTCCTTACGCCACAGGTGGTGGAGGAACACGAGATTCGAGCGACTATATCGGTCGCAGCGAACTAGTGCATCTTGCATTCTCTACACGGTCCGGACAAGCCGTGCGCGCCCAGATCAAGCGCGCCGACAAGGAATTCCAGAAGGACCATTGCCGTGGGAAAGTTCCCCGGCCGGATACGTTAGTCGTCGGAAGTGACGACGCGCGATTCGGTGCTAACCGACGTGCAACCCGGGTACCGCTGCCGCAGGCGATCGGAGTGAGATCGCAACTCATGGATAAGGCATTGTTTGCCGGGCAGAGACGAGTTCTGCCGCCCACCGGACTGATAGATTTGTCTGTGGAAGACGCACGCAACGACGATATTACGCGTGTCGTGGACGATTAGAAGTTCCATAGTCGAAGGAGCACGAGAACGACGACGACTCAACCATTTTGGACCCGCTCTGATCTCGGCCGACTAGAACGAGCCAGAGTCGATACGGAAGACGATGATGCTGCCGTCGAGCAGCTACGATATGAAGAACCGCCAAGCCGTCAGGATGAGACGAACGAGCGGAATGACGATGATGATAATGATGACAATGAAGAAGAGCACGATACAGAAGTTGACGAGGAAGATGAGCTAGACTACAACGACGGCAAGCCCACGGAGAGACCGACGGGAGGACGATCGGCAGCTCCGTCAACGCGTGCAGAACCCCCGGACGCAACGAAAATGAATGAGTTCTACGAGGCTCACTTGCGGGCATTACGCGAAGAGAACGAACGCGCGCAAGAACGACTTTTAAATCAAATAGGGGAAGAGAACGAACGAAAAGAACGGCTACAACGGAAGGAGAAAGAAGAACTAATAGAGTAACTGCGTCGGGCCAACGACGAACGAAAAGAACTGCTACAACGGAAGGAGAAAGAAGAATTAAAAGAGCAACTGCGTAGGGCCAACGCTCGAGCAGACGCCTTCCAAGATCAAATAAGCTCGTTGACACGTGAAAGAGACGAGTTGCGTACGCCGAGTCGATCAAGGCGAGCGAGCAGCACGGAGTCCCGAGCTGAGGCGGAGCCGCCAACTACACGATCACGCGCGAAAGCTAGGAAGCCGCGCTATGAAGACGATGATGAAGAAGAAAAGGAGGAGACGCGCGGCGACGGAAGGATCGACACCCAAGAGTTCTTGATGGGGTTTACAGATCGATTCGCCAGCGCGTGAGCTAAGCACGATCGCAACAAAGAGCGGCGATCAACCTCTGGATTAAAAACCGAAACTTTTAAACTGGTTCTCGATGGACGCGATCAGGACCAGTTCGATATAGATGCGGGCGCGATGATGAGTACGTTAGCCGAAGACCATTTCAGCTTGGAGAAACTACGATATCTGCTTCCCGCGACCCTGCGCGACACAGTCACACCGATTTTTCGAGAACACTTAAAGAAGTATGAAGACCTGTGTAAAGACCTCGATCACCCAGCGTCTTTCTATTTACGTCGGGATATCGACGATGAGGAGTACGGTTCCGTGGTACGACGGACACGACGATTGAACGAGAAGTATTGCCTCAAGATTTTGAAATATTTCCGAGAGAGTTGTCCGCTGCCGGTGACGGCAGAGGAATCGTTACGAAAGTTACAATGCACGATCCAAGCGACCGTTCCGAAAGGCTCTGGAGAACGCCACGTTCATACATATTGCATTAAATTTCAGCAAGAGGCCATGGCGTACTGTTCCGTGGCCAACCGAGATCTCAACGATGTGGAGATCATATCTTACTTGATACGCGGACTGGAGTCCAGCGAATTGAAATCCCTCGTGCGAACGATGCGCAGCGGACACCCGACGACGTATAAGACGCTTACGTCTACGTTGTCGCTGATTACACGGCTCGAGAACGACTTCGCAACAGCCATGGCGGAGAAGAACAGCCAAAACTCAATGAACCCATCGAGCGGGAAGCCGCAGAAGCCACCGTCTGGACGCGGAGGACGGGCTCTCGCCTCGGGAACGAAAGATAAAACGACGAAATATGAAGCATTACGCCTCGAAGAGAATCCGAGAAAGTGGTTCGAGAGGACGTGCAAAGACTGTGGGTTTTTCTTAGCGACCCACGACAAGGATGAACACGGGAGCCGCGTCATTTGCAACCACGAGCCCGACGACTATTATGTAGCGATGTGCAAATACATCGAAGACGGCAGAAAGCCCATTTCGCGAGGACGATGGGAGAGCCGACAAAGGAAAGATAATCACTCGCGTGACGATGGCAGTTCTAATGCCACCCTCGGTTCGAGCGCTGCTCAAGATATTCAGAGCAGACTCAATGATATGGGCACGCAGCTAACCACGGTTATGGATACCGTGAAGCACTTAACAGATGGACAGGGCCGATCGTCTTCGACACGACCGGGCCGTCGAGATAGCCGGAGCCCCCGACGCCGCGACAAGAGCCGTAGCAGCTCGCGCCAGCGCCGACGGAAAGATAGCAGAAGCTCTAGCAGACATTCACGCCGCCGCCGGCGACGAAGATCTCGCGATCGAAATTCGGACGATGGTCGTTACCGGGAAGACTCGGGACATTCGTCTACAACGTTCGCATTTACGACCCCTTGCGGTCAACATTTACCATTAGGAGTGACGGTGTACCCAAACACGGACACCCGCACCGACGACGCAGCCGACGCCCTTGCCGCGGCCGCATTCGAAGATCTTGCTCGCCCACCGATGGACGAGCCACCCAACGACGTGCTGACCAATCGTCGGTCTTTAGCACAGATTTATGAGCAGATGTCGAGCGATGAGCTCGAAGATTCGAGCGAGGAACTCGAAGCTCCACGATACTGGGAAGGCGATTCAGATCTGGAAGATGAAGAAGCTACACTTTGTGAACCAGTGTCCGCGATAGCGTTATTTGACGAGTCGTCCACGGACGACCCACCGTTTATTTTTGACGAGGAAGCCCTCGATGCCATCTGCTTATCTTTGGACCCTCCAGAGACGACCGTTGGCGACCGAACTGGCTGTGAGCCAGACATGGATTTCTGCAGTGATAGCTTGTGCGCTCATTCGACTGACGAGACGACGACCAGCGCGAGTAATGCAGACGACGATCTTACGATAGAGTTGACGTCGGGGACGACGCCATCTTTTCCTGCGGACCCCCCCGAAACGGTTTCGGTTACTACGGATCGAGCCACGGATACGCCGCCGGAAGAAAAGGATAGATTTAAGAAGAAGATTAGCAGCGTTCTCAAGTGGGATGAAGACGAGCCGACATGGAACCTGCAGGATTGGTGGACGAGAACTCAGACTTTCTTGCTAAAGAAGCCACCAGAACAACCGCTCAGCTACGGACTCGAAGCCGCAGCCGACACGGAACCGATCGCCGATGATGGTGAGGATCAACCGGCGACGAATGAATTCACAGATGCATTCTGGAACGACGAAATGAATGATTTATGGGAGGGGTCGTTTGCTTCCAAGAACTACGAAGACCAGGATCCCCTACCAGCGCTGATTCCCGCTGAGATTGTCTTGGAGGAAGAGCGGAAGCCGCCAGATAAAGAGGCTGACCCGAGCGTTATGGCGAATACGCCAACAACAGATGATACGAAAGCTCAAGCCGCGGTATCGATGCCCAACCCCGGAGAGGAGCGAGTCAGAGCCCGATGTGCTCACACTTCGTTGACACCGCGAGACGGCAAGACGATCGAAGGTCAGAAGAAGATGAAAAGAAATGCCGCGAGATCACCGAAGCGGATATCCGCCGCCGATATGAAAAGGTTCAATGGCTTCCAATCACTTATCGCAAGGTGGTGATGCTGTTCAGTGGAGCCGGAGGCAGTACTTTAGGTCTCCAACGAGCCAACGAAATGTGTGGGACGTCGTTTCGAGTCGTGCTAGCCCTCGACGCGTCGGACGCCGCCAACCAGATACACCACAAGAACTTTCCGAACATTCCTGTGGTGCAGCACACACTGTGTGGTCGCTATGTTACAACCTTACGGTTGATCGAATCTTATTTACCCTACGCGGAATGTTCGTCGTCGATGTGTATCGCGTCGCCACCCTGCGTACACTCCGCTCTGTGCAACTTGACCTCCAGAGATGTTGGGAAAGGAGTCACCGCTACCCACTGGACGATGAAATTATGCAAGATGGCTGGTTTCTTCATGTGGTTGATAGAGCAGGAGGCTTCGATTATTTCTTTCGTTGCACGTTTGCACCCTTACGTGTACGTCGTCAATTTTTACGACATAACTCCCAGTTTGATGAGCTGTCGCGTGCGATTGTTGGTTTCCAGCCATCCGCTCCATTTGCGCGCAGTTCCAAAGACTTGCAAGAATATGCAGCAAGAGTTCGCCGCAGCACTTGGCTACGCCGACGAACGACATTTACTTTAGATGAACAATTTAGGATCATCACGAGCCGCGACAGACGCAGCTTACACCGTTGCGCGTGTCCCGCTTCGCGTAGGACCGCACCGTTCCGATTACAGATCTCTGAATCTGAAAATGACTTCGGAGTTGCTGACTATGCCCCTTGATTTTGATTGGGCCGGCTTCTCCAGGACGACCTCGTTGAAACACTTGGCGTCCGTCGTGCCACCTGACACTATGGCCTTATTAGTACTCGATCTGCACAACGCTGTGACCAAGGAATTTCACCTGAGCGGCGAAGCTTTGCCGTCGGCGTTGAGTCCTGCAGACCGACCGTTTGATTATTATTTGCAAATTGATGAAACCACCCTTCGTCACGTACAAGTTCCGCTGTTAAACACGCGCACACGTGTCGTAAGATGGGTGTCGACTGATGAACTCCAAGATCACACTAAATGGACACCTCCAGAGGTACCGTTGATTCCGCCTGCAACAGATGAGCCGGGGACGTCTCATGCTTCTTCTGCTGCCCCCCCCCCCGACAACCAAATTTGGACGTTCCGCCAGATCCTGAGCAAAATCGGGAAACGAAGATTAAGAGCGAGCCGAGTGTTCGTGTCAAAGGCGAGAGGATCAACAAAAGCCACCCGGAAGTGAAACTAAAATATGAGAAAAAGTTCGATGTGCCATGGAAAGATGCGCCGCGCGATGCTGAGGGTGCACCGCTGCCGCAAACTCCCGAGCATGTCAAGGATAACGAAGCAATGAAAGTTAAAATTCCTACGAAGGAAGAAGTTGACAAGGTTGTGCAGGAGCTGGGAATTCCTGACAATCCGCACTTAGATGACGAGGCGAAACTGATGCTCCGTCACTGTGCGCAATATTCTTGGGCCTTTTTGGACCCGATTATGAGACCTGTGGACTCGCCTCCTGTGTCTCTACGATTCAAAGACGCGAATCCGCGACCGATTAAGATGACGCCCTACCGATTGACGCCTGCGAAGCTCGATTGTCTCCGCAAGCAGATCAGCGAGTGGTGCCGAGATGGAGTCATTCGTCCGGCCAACTCACCCTGGGGCTTTCCTGTGTTGATGCTTCCGAAGAAAGGAGCTGAGATTGGAACGTCCAACGCGTTCCGTGCTGCAGTTGACTTACGTCAGCTCAACGATCAATTGGTCAATGACAGTTGGCCGAACATTCGACAAGATGATGCTTTAGCTTTTCTCGCCATGAGACGATGGCGGACATGCATCGATATTAGATGGGGATACCACAACATTCGTTTGGATCCGGCAGCGCAGGACGCTGTCACGATGGTTAGCCCACTTGGCGCTCATAGTTTCTTGCGATTACCTCTAGGTGTGAAGACGGCCGGAGCTCTTTTCTGCAAGCAAATTGCGAGCGACCTTTCGAAATGGATGTATCAAGACTTGGTTGCGTTTGTTGACGATATTATGATGGGATCCGACGATCTTCATCGACATTTACAAGTTTTGATCGAAGTGATGTGTCATTTGGCACAGAGAGGGTACAGCGGTCGAACCGCGAAGTTCCACCTTCTCAAGGATGATATAGAATTTCTGGGACACATTTCTACCCCAGAAGGCTTGAAGCCGAATCCGAAGACGCTGGAAGCACTGCAGAAGATGCCGATTCCAGGTACTTTGCCGAATACTTCCCCGAAGACCCAGATACGCTCTTTCATCGGCATGAGTAATTATTGCCGGCGATATGTGAAGGGCTATTCGAAGATTGTGGAACCGCTAAGACGATTATGCCTCGAAGGTGTAAAGTTCGAGTGGACGCCCGAGTGTCAGAAAGCTTGGGATACGATTATTGAAGCTTTGGTTGATTCCCGTGGAGTCTACCACCCCGATTATGATCTGCCTTTTCAGATCCGGTCCGATGCTTCCAAGGATGAACTTGGAGCATATCTCTTCCAGATTGTCGAAGTTAAGGACGATGCCGGAAGAGTGACTCGAGAAGAACGAGTGATTGAATATTGGAGCCGAGCTGTGCCGAAGGAGATGCGGAATTACGAGCCCCGTCGGCTAGAGCTGCTGGCAGTTATACTTTCTCTAGAGCACTTTCGAGCCTACATCGAAGGGCACCATACTGTTTTGGAGACCGATCACCGAAATTTGACGTTTTTACGTAAGGCGACGCACTCGTCTGGGCAGCTTGCTCGTTGGGCGATGCGCCTCGCCAATTTTGACCCTGAACTTGGTTACAAGCCGGTAAAGTCACCGGGAATGAGTATCCCTGACTGTCTCTCCCGCAACCCGATAGATCATGTCATCGAGACTGACGAATTTGGAGAACCTTTGAACCACGCGTATTTAGTGTTCCAAGAGTTTCCCCGACCTGTTGATGACCGAGGAGTTCCCGTCTCCGGCTGCCACTTCATGATGTCGTTTATTACGACCGAACTGCCGGAAGACGAGGAAAAAGATCCTGAAATGGATCCGACGAAATTGGCTACGTCTCACGCTACGAGACAACGTCGGAAGAACCGTGCGCGCGATGAGCCACAGATCTTCAAGGACGCAGCCGCATACAAAGATTATATCGATAAGATACCCGATAATATGACGCTCGCTGAGATCGCACGTGAGCAAGAATCTGATGCTACTTGCGAGGATATTCGCTACCTAATGGCCCACGGTCAGACGCCGCGACGTTCCCGAGCGAACGAACGATTCGAAGTCGTTAAAGACGTTCTTTACCGCATTTCTACTGATTTGCACCCGATGATTGTTGCACCTGCTACGTTGCGCAAGCGCATTATTCGACTCTACCATGACACTCCGGTTAACGGTGGTCATATGGGACGTCACAGTACTGTCCAGGCTATCCAAGAACGATTTTGGTGGCCTCACATGTCGAACGAAGTTGGAGTCTTCATTTCTGAATGTTTAGTTTGCCAGAAAGCTCGTACGCCTGAGCCGAAACGAGCTGGACTCTTGCAGCAGCCCGTCTACGATGGTGATGGTGCTGTTCTCTGCATGGATTTATTTGGACCCTTGCCCAGCGCTGGTCCCGAGACGTATCTTCTAGTATTTTTTGATCCGTTCTCGCATTTCTTGATTCTGGGTGTTTTAAACGATAAGACTGCTGAGTCTGTCCTCGAGTCTTTTGTCATTAACATCCTCCTCAAGGGCTACTTGCCCCAGATGATTCGTACCGACAACGGTAAGGAGTTCGTGAGCAAGTTGATGCGCGAGTTTTGCCATCTCTTTAACAGACGATACCAAACTACGATTCCTTATCATGCCCAGTCGAATCCGGCTGAGCGTGTCAACCGATTTATCAAGGCCTTCCTCCGTGCTTGCCTTCAGGGCCGGAACATTGCGGATTGGCCTGACTTTGCTCATTATATTGCGTTTTGCCACAACCGCAAGTTTATTCCAGGCACGCAGATTTCTCCCTTTATGCTGCGCCTGAACCGTCAGCCGATGCTACCGACTGACTACACGCTTATAGATTTCGATACACGATTATTGCCGAAGACTCGCTCTGATGCAGTTGCCGAAACTCGTGAACGATTGAAATATTATACAAAGATCGTCCGCGAGGCTCGTGATAAAGCTTTGAAGAAACAGCGATTGGCTTACAATGCTGATCATGTTGATGTTGAATACAAGGAAGGATCGCACGTTTTGCTCTACATTCCTTTCCTTCAGAACAAACTTCGACCGGAATGGCGAGGGCCGTTTATTATCAAGGAACGCCTTTCCCCGGTCACCTATAGGATTGAGTCTCTCGACTCTCCGCCCGAAGAACGACGTGTTCATGTTAGTCAGATCACGCCTGTGATGGTACCTCCGATCGTTGATCAAGCCATCCGCAAACCCGAAGAAACCTTCCGTGATGATTATCAGCACGGTAAGTTTGTTGTTTTCCGGATTCCTGACCGGAAGCGCTCTGATTGGCGCAAGAAGATTTATATTGCTGAAGTTTACGAGCTTTGCGATTACCAAAATGATCGTGTTGCTCTACATTTCTATTCTGATTTGGGTCCGAACGATGATGTCGCTTATTTCTAGCCGACCTCTCACCTTTCGCACCGCAAGCTCAAGCCCGAGTTCAGAAGATTCGTTCACGAGATGCTCGTAAGGCGAAGCCGCGCTCCTCGCGCTAGCACCTCGCTGGGGCAGCTCGAATTCTTACCAGGGGAGTCCTGTGGCGGCAACTCCCGCTTCCTAAGGCTTACTCCTCTTCTAGCCCCCCCCCTTATCAGGCGCACCCTACTCCGTTCTGATGATGTCAGTGTTCTCTATGACATCATCTTCCTTTTCCGTGACGTGCGTCACCCTGATTTCTGTTCTTCGATATATCCTTGATCATAAAGCAACAGCCGATCCTCAAGTTGTGAGGACCAGGCACGGAGGTTGTTTGTGGTCGTGTGGCGGGAGAACGGCCATCCTCGTCCAGTGACCCCACTAAGGGTACGGACGCGATCGGCGAGCCAGGATTCGAAGGCACGCCAGGTAGCCCCTAAAATTCTCCTTACGCCACAGGGACCAATGAGTCGCCGAGTTAGCTCCACATGCAGGGGCTAGTTTCGCGAAGCTCTCAAGTTGGCTTGAACTTCGCTCATGTAACGCGTGATGGAATGGTTGTTCACACTACCCGTGGCACTTTTCAGCCCGAAGGACATGATCACCATCCGAGCCTTCTTGCCGCCCAGGCCAGGCGCCCGCCGCGCCTTCTGATAGCGCTTCTCACAAGCTTCTACTACCATTGGAACTTTGGCAAGGCCGTGGACAATGGAGATCTGTCGGCAATGTATCGTGGCTGGTACGACAACTGGTTCGTTGAGGAGGTTAAGGAGATGGCAGCGTTCTGGTAGACGACTCGGCTCATCCCTTCCTTTGTCTCGTCGAGGGATGTCTACATTCTACATACTCCGCTGGCATGTCGCCGACGAAACTCACGACGATGGTGATGGCAATGACGTTGGTCCATCCGAGGACGGCGAGCTGTGGCGCGCGATTCTGCCTCTGCCACTTATTTTATGACCTCGAACAGTGCGAACGCCCTTGACTCGCTTGACTTCCCTGCTTTCGCCGAGTTGTGGAAGGCCCACGTCGCAGGCCTCGAGCCTTCGAAGACTTCTCTTTCTGACTCTTCTGAAAGACGGCTAGTATCCAACGGCAGTATCACAAGGAGCACCTGCGTTTGTTCATTATCACCGAAACATCGTTTTGTCAGCGCCGGACGCGACGTCGACGACCCGTGATGAAAACGTACTCCTCCGCGCACATCTCCGCGAGCCGTGGTGCGCTGAGGCGACGCCTTCCGTGAACCGACGGGGCAATTGTCTCTCATTTGGAAACAGGTCGCCCTAGTGTCAGCGTCCAACGCACCCGCTTTCAGTCTCGACGACCCAGTTCAAGCGCCTTCGACCCCAACTGCTGCGGGCACCAGGCTCCTCCCGCAGATGGCTCAAGTCCTCATTCAAGACCCTCAAGTCATCAACGCACCACTTATCGACACAACCCTCGAGGCTAGACTAACCCGATGCTCACCACAGTTCTCCTTTCTGCTCGACGCTCGGACTCCCGCCAATCTAAGCTGCTTTTGTTCAGCGCACGCTCCGCCCCTTATCCTTTGAGTGTGCTCCTAACCCCGATCCTATCCCGTGCCAGCCCGATGGGCGGTCTTTCTTAAACACACACGTGGCCTTAGATGCCGACGCTGCCACCGTTTGAAAATGAGCGATATTATCGCCACCGGCAAACATGGCAGCCGACTCGCGAAATGCACGGCCGCATTCGATCTTAAAGTCAGACCGCAGTAACAACCTCGAGGGATACCTATATTGGGCTGTGAGCTTCTTTGTTACAAAGACGTCGCGTGTAAAGCCAACTGTGACGTTTATGAGCAAAGTGCATCCTTGCGCTTCCGACGTTGGGCTTCGGTTTGGACAGATAGCGAGTCGTGTTATGGTGCTGGAGGAGGAAAAGCGCCGTTCGCCCGCCCATTATCGCCGGCTCGTCCTTGAAAGGCCAGTCTTAATTCGAGCGGAACCGATAGCGAATCGCCGGGTGGCGTTGAAGGACACAAAGCCGCCCTTTATTTGCCTCCTCTTATTTAGGAAAATTTCTAGAGGTCGCGCCACAAAATCAGCGCCCGACGCGCGGAGTGGCGCTTAAGTACACGAAGTTCCCTTCTTTCGTTTTTCTCATCGTTTTTAATAAAATTTCTAGAGGTCGTGCCATAAAATCAGAGCCTAATGTTACACGTGTACATCGCATGTCAAGAGACTCAAACGCTTCACGACGAGTGGCTCTTCCTGGCAAAGGGTGATTTGCGGCTCGTGAACCTAGGCGTTTGAGCCATAGGGCGTCGCGACTTACGCTTTTTCTTGATGGAATAAGTAAATACTCTACAACAAGAAATCGCGATGAAAGCACGAGGCCTCACAGCACATAAGCATGTAACGTAAGAGGGAGCGGTGCGGTCATTGGTTCCGTTGCGTGAGAACGAGCTGAGCTCTATGCATGAAGAGGGCTCTCGACGTAGCGCGTGCATTTAGAAGCACTTACGGTGGACAATAGCCGGGCCAGACTCATCGTATTCGGCTTTGGAGATCCACATAGATTGGAATGTGGAGAGCGACGATAGGATCGACCCGCCGATCCAAACTGAGTACTTACGCTCAGGAGGCGCAACAACCTTAATCTTCATCGTCGAAGGCGCAAGCGCCGTGAGTTCCTTCGTCATGCGCTCACCAATGCCCGGGTACATGGTGGTACCGCCCGAGAGTACGATGTTCGAGTAAAGATCCTTGCGGATGTCGACGTCGCACTTCATGATGGTCTGGAACGTGCAGTCGTGGACGCCCGAGGCTTCCTTCCCGATAAACGAGGGCTGGAAGAGCACTTCAGGGCAGCGGAATCGCTCGTTGCCGATGACGATGACGTTGCCGTCGGGAAGCTCGTAAGACTTTTCAAGAGCCGACGATTCAGCCGCGGTCTTCATCTCCTGGTCGAAATCGAGCGCAACGTAAGTGAGCTTCTCCTTGATGTCACGGACAATCTCGCGCTCGGCGGTGGTCGTGAACGAGTAACCACGCTCCGTGAGGATCTTCATCATGTAATCAGTGAGGTCACGGCCCGCGAGATCGAGGCGCACAATAGCGTGGGGTAGCGCGTAACCTTCGTAAATAGGAACCGTGTGCGAGACACCGTCACCAGAGTCGAGCACGCAGCCCGTCGTACGGCCCGAGGCATACAGCGAGAGCACGGCCTGGATATTCACGTACATCGCCGGGACGTTGAAGGTCTCGAACATGATCTGAGTCATGCGCTCGCGGTTCGCCTTGGGGTTAAGGGGGGCTTCCGTAAGGAGCACGGGGTGCTCCTCAGGCGCGACGCGGAGCTCGTTGTAGAAAGTGTGGTGCCAGATCTTCTCCATATCATCCCAGTTCGTGACAATACCGTGCTCGATCGGGTACTTGAGGGTCAAAACGCCGCGCTTGGACTGGGCTTCGTCGCCGACGTAGGCGTCCTTCTGGTCCATGCCGACCATGATGCCGGGGTGCTTAGGGCGGCCGACGATCGAAGGGAACACGGCGCGCGGGGCGTCGTCGCCGGCGAAGCCAGCCTTGCACATGCCCGAGCCGTTGTCGACCACAAGCGCCTGGACATCCTCATCGTCAGCCATGGTCCTCTTTGTTTGTTGATTTCGAATTGATTGTCGGCGAGTCTCTTATTAGTGGACAGTAGACGCTCGTGCACCGTTCCGTTGGAGTCAGGTTGTGCTGCGAGACTGTTAAGAATGTTCCGCCACTGTCTGTTTGCCCGATAAGGAGCGGCAGTTTTAGGCGGATACCACCTTCAACGTACCCAGTCAGCTGCCTGACGACAATCTTAAAGTTATCACCACCACTTGAAGCTATAGATTCAGACAAGTGCAACCCAGTAAGTTCACCTAGTCCCAATCTCTAACCCCATAAGTTCACCTGGTCCCAGTAAGTTCACCTGGTCAGTAAGTTCACCTAGTCCCAATCTCTTACCCCAGTAAGTTCGGCGTAAACCGACTCGTGCTCACATCCACTCACCCCACTCTCTTTTGAGCTCGTCGCTCTCACCCCCGCCAATCTAAGCTGCTTTGATCCGCACACGCCGCCAACCTTTGAGTTTACTCTAAAAACCCCAGTAAGCTCACTTGGTCCCAGTAAGTTCACGTGGTCACTAAGGTCACCTAGTCCCAATCTCGAACCCCAGTAAGTTCACCTGGTCTCAGCAAGTTCACCTACAGTGCGCGTGTAGACGCCGGGAGGGGGCTTATCGGTATTGCGCAGCACGTGTGGGGTAGGGTAGAGTCGTCGACCCAGAAGAGGATATCCTCAGGGTTGCCAATCGACAGGAAGCCACGTAGAGCTGGACGTGGCAGAAGACGGGCTTGGGCAAGAGGACGCCGACCTTGCGGGGCGTCTGCCCCTGGCTCTTGTTTATCGTTTGGCGTCGGTGGGGCTTAAGGGACACTGGTTGGAGGAGCCTCGGTGACACGACACCATAGATGATGTATCTGGCGCCGTTGCAGTGGCCGTACGACGGGTCGAGGTTGCGAAGACTTTAAGCTCGAGATCAAAGTCAGCATGCCGTTGGTTGTCAGGGAGTTGAAAACTCGACTGTAAAAAGCGAGTCGTCGTCTTCCGACCCAACCTAGTCGGCCAAAAAGAACTCCGACGCCTCGTCTCCGGGAAAGGCCGCGGTTATGCACGCGTCGTCAGCATCGACAACATCGTTTCGACGGGGCGTGAGAAGGGCGCGCTGAAAGAGCCGCCGCGGGTCGTGGAAATAGTCTGCGAGGTCGCCGTAGACAGCTTGGAGGATCAATGTCGGTAAACCGCTTCCTAGCTCGCCCCTTCGTGGAGAGCGACGGCGGACCGCCGCGCGGCCCGGGATGGCGACACAAACCGTCCGGCGCTCGGCGAGCGGGAGATCGTGCGGGAAAACGAAAGAGGCGCAAGTTCCTTTGAAAAGGAACTGGTACTCGAGTGGGCGAAGAGAAAGTGTACAAGCGCGCTGTTGATGCGTTGAAGCGCTTGTGGCGTCTTCGAGACGATCGCTTTTCTCGAGCGCGAACGTGCGGCCCGTCGCGACAAGATGGGGCGATTGCGGACCGCTCGTCGTGAAGCTCTTGCCGCCGGCGACGAGGATTCGGCGATGCTGCTTGAGCGTCAACGCGAGGCCAAGCGTATTGCAATTGCAGAGCGGCGTGATGATCGTCTAGAAGAAGCGCACGCCGGCGACGAGGACGCGATGCTCGCGCTCGAGGACGAACGCGAGGCTCATCGTCTGCGCCACGTCGCAAGGCGCGACAAACGTTTAGAAGAAACGCACGCCGGCGACGAGGACGCGATGCGCGCGCTCGAGGACGAACGCGAGAGTGATCGTCTGCGCCACGCCGTATGCCGCGAGAGTCGCAGGGAAGCTAAGCGAGCTGGTCCTAGTCACCAGCAGCACTCCTCCCCCCCCCTTCTAACTTTTTTTTTTTCAACCAAAGCCCTGCCGCGCCGGCCCTAATTATGGTTTGCAACTCCCAGGCTCAAAGAGCCAGAATGGATGAGCGAAAGGAAACAAGGAAGCACCAAGAATACAAAGGATATGCGCGCAGAGGGGAAGACGGATGAAGCAAGGACGCACATTCTCATCAGAGGCGAAGGTAGGAAGAAGGGAGCAAGGCAAGATTCCTTGTACACTTACCCTGATCGCCGACTGCGGTTGCGATGGAGGACGGTGCCTCATTAATCCTGAGCCTTGCGAGGGCATCCGCCCTCCCGGCGTAGGTTGGCACCTATTCGCCTCCCGGGCGGGCCGGTTGGCAGCCGGAACGTTCGCAGTGGGACGGGGTATGGCCGGGGGGCGAATACGGAAGGTTATCGACGAGTTGGTTGTCAGTCACATCGCGGTCTCCTCGTCGCATGGCGACAAGCTTGATGGTCACTCTCCGCCGACCGACCTTTCGGCGCTCCTCGTCTACAGGCCCGTGATTCCGGGCTGGCTCCTGTCGGTCCGGCCTGGCTCCCATGCTCGGGAGAGGTCTGAAGTTAGTTAGTTAGTTAGTTAGAGAATGTGCGTCCTTGCTTATAGGGTCGGATAAGAAAGTTCGCACGAGCCGTTAACTATGTTTCAGTTTGTACTAAGACATACTCAACGGATCGCTGAGCTATGTTCATTTGTACTCAAGCCGTATGTGCCGCCACGCCGCGAGATCGTCGCGATGGAACTAGTCCCCATAGTGAAGTCGGCATCCTTTCGTCCCCTCACGCAAAAAAAGGGAAAAGCCCACGCGTTGTAGGACCCGTCGTTGCGGCGCGGGCTAGTCTCGTTTTCTTATCCGACCCTACTCGCAAGAAGGAGTGACGCAAGGAGCTCAAAGAGGGCAAGGGGAGAGAAGAATAAAGAGTACCCGTGGGCTTGGTGATGAAAATAAATATTTAAATAAGTAAAGAAAATAAATAAAATAGACACGAGGAGACGACGATAAGCGACGGTTGCAGCATGATGCCAGACCTCCCAAACAGGCCTCTGTGGCGGCAACTCCCGCCCCCTAAGGCTTACCCCTCTTCTAGCCGCCCCGCTTATCAGGGGCACCCTACTCCGTTCTGATGATGTCAGTGTTCTCTATGACATCATCTTCCTTTTCCGCGACATGCGTCACCCTGATTTCTGTGTTTCGATATATCCTTGATCATAAAGCAACAGCCGATCCTCAAGTTGTGAGGACCAGGCACGGAAGTTGTTTGTGGTTGTGTGGCGGGAGAACGGCCATCCTCGTCCAGTGACTCCACCAAGGGCACGGACGCGAGCGGCGAGCCAGGATTCGAAGGCACGCCAGGTAGCCCCTAAAATTCTCCTTACGCCACAGGTGGTGGAGGATATGAGATTCGAGCGACTATATCGGTCGCAGCGAACTAGTGCATCTTGCATTCTCTACACGGTCCGGACAAGCCGTGCGCGCCCTGATCAAGCGCGCCGACAAGGAATTCCAGAAGGACCACTGCCGTGGGAAAGTTCCCCGGCCGGATACGTTAGTCGTCGGAAGTGACGACGCGCGATTCGGTGCTAGCCGACGCGCAACCCGGGTACCGCTGCCGCAGGCGAGCGGAGTGAGATCGCAACTCACGGATAAGCATTGTTTGCCGGGCAGAGACGAGTTCTGCCGCCCACCGGACTGATAGATTTGTCGGTGGAAGACGCACGCAACGACGATATTACGCGTGTCGTGGACGATTAGAAGTTCCAGATTCGAAGGAGCACGAGAACGACGACGACTCAACCATTTTGGACCCGCTCTGATCTCGGCCGACTAGAACGAGCCAGAGCCGATATGGAAGACGATGATGCTGCCGTCGAGCAGCTACGATATGAAGAACCGCCAAGCCGTCAGGATGAGACGAGCGAGCGGAATGACGATGATGATAATGACGACGATGAAGAAGAGCACGACACAGAAGTTGACGACGAGGAAGAAGAGCTAGACTACAACGAGGCAAGCCCACGGAGAGACCGACGGGAGGACGATCGACAGCTCCGTCAGCGCGTGCAGAACCCCCGGACGCAACGAAAATGAATGAGTTCTACGAGGCTCACTTGCGGGCATTACGCGAAGAGAACGAACGCGCGCAAGAACGACTTTTAAATCAAATAGGGGAAGAGAACGAACGAAAAGAACGGCTACAACGGAAGGAGAAAGAAGAATTAAAAGAGCAACTGCGTAGGGCCAACGCTCGAGCAGACGCCTTCCAAGATCAAATAAGCTCGTTGACACGTGAAAGAGACGAGTTGCGTACGCCGAGTCGATCAAGGCGAGCGAGCAGCACGGAGTCCCGAGCTGAGGCGGAGCCGCCAACTACACGATCACACGCGAAAGCTAGGAAGCCGCGCTATGAAGACGATGATGAAGAAGAAAAGGAGGAGACGCGCGGCGACGGAAGGATCGACACCCAAGAGTTCTTGATGGGGTTTACAGATCGATTCGCCAGCGCGTTAGCTAAACACGATCGCAACAAAGAGCGGCGATCAACCTCTGGATTAAAAACCGAAACTTTTAAACTGGTTCTCGATGGACGCGATCAGGACCAGTTCGATATAGATGCGGGCGCGATGATGAGTACGTTAGCCGAAGACCATTTCAGCTTGGAGAAACTACGATATCTGCTTCCCGCGACCCTGCGCGACACAGTCACACCGATTTTTCGAGAACACTTAAAGAAGTATGAAGACCTGTGTAAAGACCTCGATCACCCAGCGTCTTTCTATTTACGTCGGGATATCGACGATGAGGAGTACGGTTCCGTGGTACGACGGACACGACGATTGAACGAGAAGTATTGCCTCAAGATTTTGAAATATTTCCGAGAGAGTTGTCCGCTGCCGGTGACGGCAGAGGAATCGTTACGAAAGTTACAATGCACGATCCACGCGACCGTTCCGAAAGGCTCTGGAGAACGCCACGTTCATACATATTGCATTAAATTTCAGCAAGAGGCCATGGCGTACTGTTCCGTGGCCAACCGAGATCTCAACGATGTGGAGATCATATCTTACTTGATACGCGGACTGGAGTCCAGCGAATTGAAATCCCTCGTGCGAACGATGCGCAGCGGACACCCGACGACGTATAAGACGCTTACGTCTACGTTGTCGCTGATTACACGGCTCGAGAACGACTTCGCAACAGCCATGGCGGAGAAGAACAGCCAAAACTCAATGAACCCATCGAGCGGGAAGCCGCAGAAGCCACCGTCTGGACGCGGAGGACGGGCTCTCGCCTCGGGAACGAAAGATAAAACGACGAAATATGAAGCATTACGCCTCGAAGAGAATCCGGAAAAGTGGTTCGAGAGGACATGCAAGGATTGTGGGTTTTTCTTAACGACCCACGACAAGGATGAACACGGGAACCGAGTCATCTGCAACCGCGAGCCCGACGACTATTATGTAGCGATGTGCAAATACATCGAAGACGGCAGAAAGCCCATTTCGCGAGGACGATGGGAGAGCCGACAAAGGAAAGATAGTCATTCGCGTGACGACTGCAGTTCTAATGCCACCCTCGGTTCGAGCGCTGCTCAAGATATTCAGAGCAGACTCCATGATATGGGCACGCAGCTGACCACGGTTATGGATTCCGTGAAGCACTTAACAGATGGACACGGCCGATCGTCTTCGACACGACCGGGCCGTCGAGATAGCCGGAGCCCCCGACGCCGCGACAAGAGCCGTAGCAGCTCGCGCCAGCGCCGACGGAAAGATAGCAGAAGCTCTAGCAGACATTCACGCCGCCGCCGGCGACGAAGATCTCGCGATCGAAATTCGGACGATGGTCGTTACCGGGAAGACTCGGGACATTCGTCTGCAACGTTCGCGTTTACGACCCCTTGCGGTCAACAGTTACCATTAGGAGTGATGGTGTACCCGAACACGACACTCGCACCGACGACGCAGCCGACGCCCTTGCCGCGGCCGCATTCGAAGATCTTGCTCGCCCACCGATGGACGAGCCACCCAACGACGTGCTGACCAATCGTCGGTCTTTGGCACAGATTTATGAGCAGATGTCGAGCGATGAGCTCGAAGATTCGAGCGAGGAACTCGAAGCTCCACGATACTGGGAAGGCGATTCAGATCTGGAAGATGAAGAAGCTACACTTTGTGAACCAGTGTCCGCGATAACGTTATTTGACGAGTCGTCCACGGACGACCCGCCGTTTATTTTTGACGAGGAAGCCCTCGATGCCATCTGCTTATCTTTGGACCCTCCAGAGACGACCGTTGGCGACCGAACTGGCTGTGAGCCAGACATGGGTTTCTGCAGTGATAGCTTGTGCGCTCATTCGACTGACGAGACGACGACCAGCGCGAGTAATGCAGACGACGATCTTACGATAGAGTTGACGTCGGGGACGACGCCATCTTTTCCTGCGGACCCCCCCGAAACGGTTTCGGTTACTACGGATCGAGCCACGGATACGCCGCCGGAAGAAAAGGATAGATTTAAGAAGAAGATTAGCAGCGTTCTCAAGTGGGACGAAGACGAGCCGACGTGGAACCTGCAGGATTGGTGGACGAGAACTCAAAACTTCTTGCTAAAGAAGCCACCAGAACAGCCGCTCAGCTACGTACTCGAAGCTGCAGCCAACACGGAACCGATCGCCGATGATGGTGAAGATCAACCGGCGACGAATGAATTCACAGGTGCATTCTGGAACGACGAAATGAATGATTTATGGGAGGGGTCGTTTGCTTCCAAGAACTACGAAGACCAGGATCCCCTACCAGCGTTGGTTACTACGGATCGAGCCACGGATACGCCGCCGGAAGAAAAGGATAGATTTAAGAAGACTAGCAGCGTTCTCAAGTGGGACGAAGACGAGCCGACGTGGAACCTGCAGGATTGGTGGACGAGAACTCAAAACTTCTTGCTAGAGAAGCCACCAGAACAACCGCTCAGCTACGTACTCGAAGCTGCAGCCAACACGAAACCGATCGCCGATGATGGTGAAGATCAACCGGCGACGAATGAATTCACAGATGCATTCTGGAACGACGAAATGAATGATTTATGGGAGGGGTCGTTTGCTTCCAAGAACTACGAAGACCAGGATCCCCTACCAGCGTTGGTTACTACGGATCGAGCCACGGATACGCCGCCGGAAGAAAAGGATAGATTTAAGAAGAAGACTAGCAGCGTTCTCAAGTGGGACGAAGACGAGCCGACGTGGAACCTGCAGGATTGGTGGACGAGAACTCAAAACTTCTTGCTAGAGAAGCCACCAGAACAACCGCTCAGCTACGTACTCGAAGCTGCAGCCAACACGGAACCGATCGCCGATGATGATGAAGATCAACCGGCGACGAATGAATTCACAGATGCATTCTGGAACGACGAAATGAATGATTTATGGGAGGGGTCGTTTGCTTCCAAGAACTACGAAGACCAGGATCCCCTACCAGCGTTTATTCCCTCCGAGATTGTCTTGGAGGAAGAGCGGAAGCCGCCAGATAAAGAGGCTGACGCGAGCGTTATGGCGATGACGCCAACAACAGATGATACGAAAGCTCAAGCCGCGGTATCGATGCCCAACCCCGGAGATGAGCGAGTAAGAGCCCGATGTGCTCACACTTCGTTGACACCGCGAGACGGCAAGACGATCGAAGATGATTTGGTTACCTCAGTTGTTTAGATACGGGTACTCTTACGTTTATAGCCTGTCACATCTACAGGAATCGTGACGGACCGAAATTCTCGACGACCATCGGTGTCGATGGAATGGCAGATGTTTCTTATATTTGCCGAGAAATGGTCACAAAGTTGGCCAAAGATCAGTTGATTTTCGATGAAGGCGAACTTCCGATTAAGCGCAAGCTGTACGGATCAGGGTTGAATACGACGACGATCTATCGTTGGATCGCCATTCGGGTCGCCCTCGCCGACGACATCGCTGCCCCCATTGTCGCTATTGTAGCCGATACGAACTATCTGTTCCTGTCGGGAGGGAACGAGTCGATGCACCCTTCGTGACCTTTCGATCTATTTACGATCGAGATCCGATAGCCGTACCGATTTACAATCATCAACACGATGCCTTTCGGAAGAGTCTCGACCTGGTCAAGACTCGAGTTTACGCTCGTTTGAGCACGATTAAAGATCTCCGAAACCCGCCGCCGGAACGTACGGTAGCCTTGGCTACGCGAGGACATGCTACGACCAAATTCTCCCCAGCTCCGGGAGAAGCCGCGCAGGAAGTAGTTGCTTACGCTGCGCGCACGCTTCAAATCGAGCCCGGTCGAACTTACAATCTACCGGTAATTTTGTCGAAGCCTATGGAAATGGGACAGGTTTTCGTCGCTACGTTTGCTGAGAACGAGCAGTTGGGAGTTGTCGAAGGAATGTGCTCTTCTTGCAAAGAGCACGACCGGTCCGCTGCTCGGGTGGCGGTTACTGCCACGGAAGAAGTGCCGACGGTCGTCACTCAAGGCGAAGTCCTTGCGATTGGCGGTATCGTTAGGTACGAAGACGAGTTGAACGTCTCTACGATCAACGAACTTACGAAAAAATGTGAAGAAGGATACGACAAGGGGAACCTTTCTTTCACGGTTTCTGTCGCTAGTCACTTGACGCTATGCGACGAATCTCCCCCGCCGATGCTGCTGAGCACGGTGCAGAAGGACGCTACGACCGCTATGGCGGACAAGTCCACCCTCAAACGACCTGAAGGCAGCGACGATTTCGCTAGAAGGTCAGAAGAAGATGAAAAGAAATGCCGCGAGATCACCGACGCGGAGATCCGCCGCCGATATGAAAAGGTTCAATGGCTTCCAATCACTTATCGCAAGGTGGTGATGCTGTTCAGTGGAGCCGGAGGCAGTACTTTAGGTCTCCAACGAGCCAACGAAATGTGTGGGACGTCGTTTCGAGTCGTGTTAGCACTCGATGCGTCGGATACCGCCAACCAGATACACCACAAGAACTTTCCGAACATTCCTGTGGTGCAGCACACACTGTGTGGTCGCTATGTTACAACCTTACGGTTGATCGAATCTTATTTACCCTACGCGGAATGTTCGTCGTCGATGTGTATCGCGTCGCCACCCTGCGTACACTCCGCTCTATGCAACTTGACCTCCAGAGATGTTGGGAAAGGAGTCACCGCTACCCACTGGACGATGAAATTATGCAAGACGGCTGGTTTCTTCATGTGGTTGATAGAGCAGGAGGCTTCGATTATTTCTTACGTTGCACGTTTGCCCTTTACGTACGTCGTCAATTTTTACGACATAACTCCCAGTTTGATGAGCTGTCGCGTGCGATTGTTGGTTTCCAGCCATCCGCTCCATTTGCGCGCAGTTCCAAAGACTTGCAAGAATATGCAGCAAGAGTTCGCCGCAGCACTTGGCTACGCCGACGAACGACATTTACTTCAGATGAACAATTTAGGGATCATCACGAGCCGCGACAGACGCAGCTTATACCGTTACGCGTGTCCCGCTTCGCGTAGGACCGCACCGTTCCGATTACAGATCTCTGAATCTGAAAATGACTTCGGAGTTGCTGACGATGCCCCTTGATTTTGATTGGGCCGGCTTCTCCAGGACGACCTCGTTGAAACACTTGGCGTCCGTCGTGCCACCTGACACGATGACCTATTATTCTCGATCTGCACAACTGTGACCAAGGAATTTCACCTGAGCGGCGAAGCGCCGTCAGCGTTGAGTCCGCAGACCGACCGTTTGATTATTTTGCAAATTGATGAAACCACCGCGTCACGTACAAGTTCCGCTGTTAAACACGCGCACATGTGTAATAAGATGGGTCGACTGATGACTCTCCAAGATCGCACCAAATGGGAACCTCAGAGGTACCGTTGATTCCGCCTGCAACAGATGAGCCGGGGACGTCTCATGCTTCTTCTGCTGCCCCCCGACAACCAAATTTGGACGTTCCGCCAGATCCGAGCGAGATCGGGAACCGAAGATTAAGAGCGAGCCGAGTGTTCGTGTCAAAGGCGAGAGGATCAACAAAAGCCACCGGAAGTGAAACTAAAATACGAGAAAAAGTGTGCCATGGAAAGATGCGCCGCGCGATGCTGAGGGTGCCGCCGCAAACTCCTGAGCATGTCAAGGACAACGAAGCAGAAAGTTAAAATTCCTACGAAGGAAGAAGTTGACAAGGTTGTGCAGGAGCTGGGAATTCCGGACAATCCGCACTTAGATGACGAGGCGAAACTGATGCTCCGTCACTGTGTGCAATATTCTTGGGCCTTTTTCGACCCGATTATGAGACCTGTGGACTCGCCTCCTGTGTCTCTACGATTCAAAGACGCGAATCCGCGACCGATTAAGATGACGCCCTACCGATTGACGCCTGCGAAGCTCGATTGTCTCCGCAAGCAGATCAGCGAGTGGTGCCGAGATCAGGTGTCCGGCCAACTCACCTGGGGCTTTCCTGTGTTGATGCTTCCGAAGAAAGGAGCGAGATTGGAACGTCAAACGCGTTCCCGTGCTGCAGTTGACTTACGTCAGCTCAACGATCAATTGGTCAATGACAGTTGGCCGAACATTCGACAAGATGATGCTTTGCTTTCTCGCCATGAGACGATGGCGGACATGCATTGATATTAGATGGGGATACCACAACCTTCGTCTGGATCCGGCAGCGCAGGACGCTGTCACGATGGTTAGCCCACTTGGCGCTCATAGTTTCTTGCGATTACCTCTAGGTGTGAAGACGGCCGGAGCTCTTTCTGCAAGCAAATGGCGAGCGACCTTTCGAAATGGATGTATCAAGACTTGGTTGCGTTTGTTGACGATATTATGATCCGAACGATCTTCATCGACATTTACAAGTTTTGATCGAAGTGATGTGTCATTTGGCACAGAGAGGGTACAGCGGTCGAACCGCGAAGTTCCACCTTCTCAAGGATGATATAGAATTTCTGGGACACATACCCCCAGAAGGCTTGAAGCCGAATCCGAAGACGCTGGAAGCACTGCAGAAGATGCCGATTCAGGTACTTTGCCGAATACTTCCCAGACCCAGATACGCTCTTTCATCGGCATGAGTAATTGCCGGCGATATGTGAAGGGCTACTCGAAGATTGTGGAACCGCTGAGACGATTATGCCTCGAAGGTGTAAAGTTCGAGTGGACGCCCGAGTGTCAAAGCTTGGGATACGATTATTGAAGCTTGGTTGATTCCCGTGGAGTCTACCACCCCGATTATGATCTGCCTTTTCAGATCCGATCCGATGCTTCCAAGGATGGACTTGGAGCATCTCTTCCAGATTGTCGAAGTCAAGGACGATGCCGGAAGAGTGACTCGAGAAGAACGAGTGATTGAATATTGGAGCCGAGCTGTGCCGAAGGAGATGCGGAATTACGAGCCCCGTCGGCTAGAGCTGCAGTTATACTTTCTCTGAGAGCCGAGCCTACATCGAAGGGCACCGGACTGTTTGGAGACCGATCACCGAAATTTGACGTTTTTACGTAAGGCGACGCCGTCTGGGCAGCTTGCTCGTTGGGCGATGCGCCTCGCCAATTTTGACCCTGAACTTGGTTACAAGCCGGGAAAGTCACCGGGAATGAGTATCCCTGACTGTCTCCCGCAACCGATAGATCACGTCATCGAGACTGACGAGTTTGGAGAACCTTGAACCACGCTTATTTAGTGTTCCAAGAGTTTCGACCTGTTGATGACCGAGGCGTCTCCGGCTGCCACTTCATAATGTCGTTTATTACGACCGAACTGCCGGAAGACGAGGACGAAGATGCTGAAAGGATCCGATGAAATTGGCTACGTCTCACGCTACGAGACAACGTCGGAAGAACCGTGCGCGCGATGAGCCACAGATCTTCAAGGACGCAGCCGCTTACAAAGATTATATCGATAAGATACCCGATAATATGACGCTCGCTGAGATCGCACGTGAGCAAGAATCTGATGCTACTTGCGAGGATATTCGCTACCGAATGGCCCAAGGTCAGACGCCGCGACGTTCCCGAGCGAACGAACGTTCGAAGTCGTTAAAGGCGCTTTACCGCATTTCTGCTGATTTGCACCGATGATTGTTGCACCTGCTACGTTGCGCAAGCGCATTATTCGACTCTACCATGACACTCCGGTTAACGGTGGTCATATGGGACGTCACAGTACCGTCCAGGCTATCCAAGAACGATTTTGGTGGCCTCACGTGTCGAACGAAGTTGGAGTCTTCATTGCTGAATGTTTGGTTTGCCAGCTCGTACGCCTGAGCCGAAACAGGCTGGACTCTGCAGCAGCCCGTCTACGATGGTGATGGTGCTGTTCTTTGCATGGATTTTGGACCCTTGCCCAGCGCTGGTCCCGAGCATATCTTCTGTGTTTTTTGATCCGTTCTCGCATTTCTTGATTCTGGATGTTTTGAACGATAAGACTGCTGAGTCTGTCCTCGAGTCTTTTGTCATTAACATCCTCAAAGACTTACCCCAGATGATTCGTACCGACAACGGTAAGGAGTTCGTGAACAAGTTGATGCGCGAGTTTTGCCATCTCTTTAACACACGATATAAACTACGATTCCATCATGCCCAGTCGAACCCGGCTGAGCGTGTCAACCGATCAAGGCCTTCCTCCGTGCTTGCCTTCAGGGCCGGAACATCACGGATTGGCCTGACTTTGCTCATTATATGCGCGTTTTGCTACAACCGGGTTATTCCAGGCACGCAGATTTCTCCCTTTATGCTGCGCCTGAACCGTCAGCCGATGCTGTCGACTGACTACACGCTTATGGTTTGATACGTTGGGTAGCCGAAGACTCGCTCTGATGCAGTCGCCGAAACTCGTGAACGATTGAAATATTAACGCAAAGATCGTCCGCGAGGCTCGTGATAAAGCGAAGAAACAGCGTTGGCTTACAATGCTGATCATGTTGATGTTGAATCCAGAACAAACTTCGACCGGAATGGCGAGGGCCGTTTATTATCAAGAACGCTTTCCCGGTCACCTATAGGGATTAGTCTCTCGACTCTCCGCCCGAAGAACGGCGTGTTCATGTTAGTCAGATCACGCCTGTGATGGTACCTCCGATCGTTGATCAAGCCATCCGCAAACGAAGAAACCTTTGCGTGATGTTCATCAGCACGATAAGTTTGTTGTTTTCGATTCCGACCGGAAGCGCTCTGATTAGCGCAAGAAGATTTCGCAAGTTTACGAGCGCGATTCGCCAAAATGATGGTATTTAACTGTTTCATTTGATTGGAGTCC
>JAQMWT010000195.1:0-61278 GCA_029834535.1 Chrysophaeum taylorii
CCAGCACATCGCGATTGGAGAATGACCTAGAGCAGTAAAAAGCCAGTCGGCCGCGCTCCTGCCAGCCTGCCCCAATCTCTCGACCAAGTCAATGCGCGGCACGCCGCCACGTCGCGGGCCCTGCGCCGTGGCCGACCACGCGCGCGCGGCCGAAGGCCCGAAACTCGGACCGAAGGCCAATTCGACGCTTGCGATGAACTCGGCATAGCCGGCCTCTCGCCGACGCGGACGACGATATTCCATGCGTCCACGGCCCACGTCGCACGATCACCTCCATCCTACTGGCGACACGATATGGCGTTTGCCGACGCTTGCCTTCGGCCAGGCTCCGAGAGATTCGATCCTGCCGACCCCTAGGGCTCGGCCTCCGATCGTCGGCTTCCACCAACAGTTGCGCTTGCGCCCAGGCCCATGGTCCTCCCTAGCCTCCCTGCAAGAACAACAATAAAGGCAGGGGAAGCTCTTGTAAGACGGCGGTGGGTGAGCGCGAAGGTGCTCTCCGAAGCACATACGTGCGCCTTTCTTCCGACGCGAAGGCCAGGCAAGGCGAACCCTCCCCCAACCTGCCTTCGTAATTCGTAGAGGTCCGTTGTTGTTGTTGTTGTGAGTAGTAGGTTTTATGGATCGCAAGATGGAGGCGGATAGTCGCGACGATAAGCTTATGTTTCGCGGCGCGTGGGTCTTTCTGTGCCATCGCGAGGTGGACGAGCTGTTCTATTGCGCCACGCCGCGGCACCAATGGGACGCGATGTATTACGAGGGCACCTTGGACGATTGCCGAGGGCTGGGCGTGAAGCCTGTGGCTAGCTTGCGCGGCAAGTACGCGGGCACGGCTGCGGCAGAATTGGAGTCGGCCGTGTCGGAGCAGGAGAGCACATATTTGACGCTCAAAGCACGACCGCCTGATGGGGTATACGCGACGCGCCGCTCCGGAGTAGAAGGAGGAGGATGAAGGGCGCACACGACCCTGAAAAGATGTGTAACGACGCCAGGCCATGTTTATAACTTTTTTATTATTGTAACGAAGGAAGAAGTGATCGGTAGTACCATAGACTGCTACGACCAGATTTCGCCCGCCGAACATGCCGTCAGCTGGCGGGAAAGGCGTTCAACAGGGGGAGGGGCCGGGAGGGAGGGGGAAACAAAATAGAGATGAAAACTGATCAGGGTTGCGAAACTAACTTATAACTGGACGAGCATAATCTGGATGGTATGGAAACGATCCGGCGGAATTAGTGGTCGAGCCGCGGGGTGTTTTTTCGGCGGGGCGCGCGGGCGTCGTCCTCGCAGTGTGGGGCGGTGTCGTAGGGGTTTGCATGCAAAAGTCGGGGGCCGTGGACCAGGCGGGTGGATGTTAGTAAGGATGTTGGTGTTTGGCATAAAGTAGCTAGGCGGCGAATATGGGTCATGAAGTCATTTCGAACACTTGATGTCCTTTGCGGGCGGTGGTGGGTGACTGCGTTCGGGGTGGGAGGTTTGGCAGGGTGAGTCCTGTTGTTGGTGCTTCTCGCGAGGGCTGACCGCCGGCGGCAGCGGGGACGAGTAGCTCTGTTTCCTGGGCGGTCGCGTAGCCACGATATCCTCGAGGCTCCAGTCGAAAAAGTTGGGTATAGCCGCCAGTCGAGAGGTTCCTTGGTGGGCATCGGGGTATCGGGCGAGCGTCCGTCGAGCCTAAGGGAGGAGGTTATCGAGACCCACAGTGCCTAGTGCCAACGCCACTCTGGTGTGGTCTCCGCGTCCGGCGGTATGCCCGAATGAGCTCGGGAACGATTTCTCTCCTCGCGGCCTCGGGGGGGTGCCCGCCGAAGCGCTTGATAGAGCTATCTCGGCCTCGATGCTCAGAACGGAGGTCGTTTCCGAGCAGAGCGCAGGGCCAGAGGGTTCCGCGTACCTCCGGCCGTAATGTTAGCCGCTTGCCTGGGGGGGGGGGGGGGGGGCCGGGGCCAAGAAACGCGGATGGAGGCGCCTAAGACTGCTCGGCTTTTCCACACACACAAAGATCCAGGACAGGACGCGTCGCGCGCGCGGCGTCGAGGCGGCGGGGCGTTTGGTTGCGCGCGGCGACGAGCGCAAGTTGGCCGCGAGGATCTAGGAGGACGGCGGCGGCGGGGAGTCTGGCGGGGGCGGGCCTTCCTCCTCTGCGTCGGCGGGGGTTCGCGCGTGGTGCCTTCGACGGAGCTCCTCGGACTGAGGCACGAGGTCGATGAGGCCAGAGCCTGGTCCTGGGCGTCGCGGAAGGTCGCGCGCCAGCGGACCGTAAGCCGGAGAGTCGACGCCGCCGAGGAGAGCCTTGGCGAGAGCATCGGCCGTCGCGGCGGCGGTGACGCGCCAGCAGTCGGCGCGGGGCGGTCTCAGCGGCGGCACCGCACGCGCGAGTCGTCGTCGTCGGCGCCGGTACCCGACGTCGTCCTTGGGCCAGGCCTCGCGCGGGAGGGCCGTAGAGCCACGCCGTGGCGAGCTGTCGACCGCGTCGTCGACGACGACGCGGTCGCTGCCGTGCACGCTCGAGTCGATCTGCCAAGGCGAGAGCCAGCGCCAGGTGAGGTCGGGCAGGTCGTCCTCGGCCGCCTCGGGGGGCGGTCCGTTGGCGGCGGCGAAGAGGGGGCCGAGGGGCTGGCGCGTGGGCGACTCGAACGCGAGCCGAGCGTCGACGCCCCTGCGCGCGCCGCCCCGGCACGCGCGCCACTGGCGCTTCTGCGGCGCCGGCGACGCCATCGCCTGCGAGAGCCGGAGCTTGGCGCCGTCGAGCACCGTCGCGTCGCGCGCCTCGTTCTGCCACACGCAGTCCACGACGATCTCGCCCGCCGGCAGGAGAGAGTCGTGCCTCGATGCCCGTAGCCGCGCCTCGGCGACGCAATTGTCGCCGTCGGCCGCGCGCCGCCGCGCCTCGCGCACCCGCTCCACGTTGTAGTCGAGCTCGTCCTCGTCCTCCTGCTGGATCCGCGCGAGCCGGCTGCTGATGCGGTCGACCAAGTTACGCCGCGGCGACGACGACGAGTCGGGCGACGCGTCGCTCACCGATCGGGAAGCCTCGCCCGCCCTCTTCGTCGCTACCACCGTCACCACGGGCCGCGGCACCGCCACTTCGGGGCCCTCCTCGGGCTCGCTTACCGGCACCACCACCTCGGGCATCGGTTCCTCCTTGGCCTCCTCTGCCTCCTCGAGGGGCGCGTCGAGCCACGACGCATCGATACCGTCCTCGCTCGTCCCGCCGTGCCGGAGCAACTCGGCCGTCCGGAGCCGATCGGCCTCGGTCAGCTCCGCGGCGTCGTCGTCCTCCTCGTCGATCAGCTCCGCCAGCCGACGGTCGTCCATCCCCCGACGAGCACCCTCCGACAACCTGAACTTTTGTATTTAGCACGTCGTCGTCGTCGTGATCATTTATTCGCTTCGAAGAGGGGGGGGGGGGAGTTAGCCCTTCCTCCGAGGCGGGGGTGGAGTGGATTGTATTGTTGGCCCGTTCTCGTCCGTCGAGACTACACCACCACCACCGTGTGCGTACGTGCATGCAAAAATAACATGAAAGGGCGCGAACTCACGACGGGTGCGTCAGTAGCCAGGGGGGATGGCGGTGATGATGTAAGGCACAACAAGGTGGGGCGGCATACCACACCTCGGAGAGGAGGGGGGGGAGGGGAGGAAGGTGCGCAGAGAGGACGGACGGAGTGTCGTGCGCGGTGTTGTGTTGGTGGTGTTGTCGCGCCAGGACACGAGCGGAGCAGGTGTGGCTGCTGGCGTGTCAATCGTACTCCCCAGTCCCCAGGAAAGGAAAGGAAAGAAAAGGAAAGAAGAGAACGAGCGACAGCGCGCGAACGCGCGCGCTCGATAGGGGGCGCATCGTCCGGCACCCGCCAGTCGGAGGGGAAAACAAGGCCTCGTCGCGTAGAGGCGGGTCGAAAAGAAGGAAAGGGGCGGCAGCAGCATGAGACGAGAGAAGCAAGGGGAGACGAGGCCGCGCGGTGATAGAGCGAGCGAGTGCCGCCGCTCCTGACGGCGGCACGATCGCGTCGTTTCTATGAGGGGAAGAAATGTGATCAGCGAGAGGAGTGTGCTTTGGTAACTATCTACCTACGAGAGGAGGAGCGAGGTGTGATGATGGGGCTCCTCGAAGAAGAAGAAGAAGAAGATGATGATGATGATGATGAAGAAGAAGAAGAAGATAATGAAGAAGAAGATGATGATGCACGTCATATCACGTCGCGTCGCGTCACGTCTTAGGGGTATTTTTTTGCTATTGTTGTTGTTACTTGACGACAGAGAGCGCCTGAGTGCGGAGGCCCTTGTGCTTGGCGTGCGCCTCGAAGACCGAGGCCATTTTGGTTCCCTTCTTGATCTTGAGGACGCTGACCTTGCCCGTCTTAGCGTGCTGCGCGCGGATGACGAGCCTGCGGAAAGAAAGAAAGAAAGAAAGAAAGTCAGTCAGTCGGTCAGTCGGTCAGTCGCGAGGCAAAGAAAAAAAAAAAGACTCACATGCCCGACTCGGAGGGGTGGGTGCCGTTTTTGTCGCCCGGGGTCGTGGAGGCGATGGCATCCTTGGCGAGGGTGTGGGCGAGGCCGTTTTCGTCGTAGAAGCCCGCCGAGCAGGCGAAGCGTCCCTCGGCGTAGAAGCCGAGGTCGGAGAGGACGGCGCGCATCGAGGTGACGGCCGAGTCGTGCCCGACGGGCGCCTCGAGGACGGCGACGGCCGTCCACATGCAGAACTTCTGCGCGCGCTCGGCGTTGGAGGCGAAGGAGACGCCGAGGTCGGCGCAGGTGCGGCAGAGTTTCGAGGCGAGGGGATAGAGGACGGGGCAGAGCTCGGGGAGCGAGGGTTTGAACGCGTCGCTCGGGCTCGCGCCGGCCCTCGAGGAGCGGTAGAAGCGGTGCTGGGCGTCGGAGATGGCACCCTTGAAGAGCTCTGACATTTCGCCGGCGTCACACTGGCGCGTCCAGTCGGGAAAGGTGATTCGCTGGAGCGTGTTGACCCACAACAATAGAGTCGCGGCCGACTCGAAGCCAAAGTCGTAGCTGCGCTCGGGCGTGGTTAGGGTCATGTAGTGCCACTCGGTCGGGACCATGGTGCACCACTGCTTGGCGTTCGTGCCGACGTGGACGCCCGTGATGCTCGCGATGGCGAGCTTTCGCGAGCCTCGTCGTAGGAGCGTGTTCGAGGGCCACGTGAGGAAGGCGCCCGCGCGCGACGCGGGGTTCTTGAAGGTCGGATCTTGGCAGAGGAGACTCTCGCCCCTGGCGTCTTGGGGAGTCTCGAGGCGGACCTGTTTCCACTCGGCTCCCTGGACGCTCGATGTCGACGAGAGCTTGAGCATGCGCGTGCCCTTGATGAGGAGCTGGACGCGCGTCGACCAGTCCATGTCGCAAAACAGGACCGTCTTGGTCTGGATCCGCTTGGCCTCCTCGGCGGCGATGGCGGCCTTTTCGTCGTTGGTGAGGCCCTGCATCTCCTTGGTCGGGCCGCGCTTGGAGATCCCCGCCGCGTCGTCTTTCTCGGCGGCCTTGCGCGCCTCGGCCGCCTGGAGCTCGCGCATGCTCTCCTCGCGCCGCTTCTCTCGCGCGAGCTTGCGCTCCGTGATTTGGCGTTCTTCCTTGGTCGTTTCCAGCAGCGGCGCCGGGATGGCTGCTTGTTGGGCAGCGGCGGCGGCGGCGGCGGGTGTTTTCTCGGCGGCGGTGGTGGTGTCGTCGAGGCCCGCGGGCGCGGCGGCGGCCGTCGGCTTGGGCGCGGGCGGCGCCCGGGCCGCGAGCGAGTCGCGGATCTTGTCGGCGATCTTCTTGGCGTCGGCGACGAGCGCCGGGTCGAGGTCGGCGCCGCCGAGCTGCTCGACGATCGCGACCAAGCCGTCGAGCTTCTCGACCTGGGTCGGGGCGTCGGGCTTGGCGACGAAGGCCTTGGCGGCATCCGAGGAGCGCGTCACCTCGGAGAGGCGTTCGACCTCCGCGCCGAGCACGTCGAGCGCCTCGAGGCGTTTGGCGAGCGCGCGCGCCTCGACGATCGCGTCGTCGTCCTTGTCGGTCATGAGGGTCTCGGCTTGCTCGGCCGGGAGCGCGTCGAGGGTCGCCAGGGCGCTCTTGATGTCGGCGAGCTTCTTGGCCGCTACGGCGTTCTTTAGGGCGCGGAGCGACGCGGCAATGTGGACGCGCGCCTCGGCCTTGCCGACCATCTCGCGGACCTTGTCGGCGAGGCGCTTGAGGGAGTCGACGGGGGGGGCGCGCGCGTCCTCGTCGTTGGCGGCGCTCTCGAAGGCGGCGATCTCCTTGGCGGCGGCCGCCATGAAGGCGCGCGCGAGGTCGAGGACGTCGGTCGTGACGTCGTTCGCCATGCCGACGCAGGCGCGGTCGCCCGCGCGCGCGGTGCGCGCGACGCGCGACACGTCCACGACGTACTTGGACCACTGCGAGCCCGCGAACCACTGGCCGCTCGAGAAGGGAAGGTCCTCGCTCGCCGTGCTGGTGCTTTCCTTTTTTTTGGGGTCGACGTCGCCGTCGCCCGCGAGGGGGATGTTGTGCTTGTTGAACGCGTCGTCGACGGCGGTCGACTTGCCGTCGTCGCAGAGGTCGACGACGGCGCCGTAGATGTCTTGGAAGGCGCGCTCGTCGGTGAGCGTCGACCGCGCGAGCCGGGCTTCGTCGGTCTCGCCGAGGCGGAGCTCGTCGGCTATTCGCAACGTGAGCTCGAGCTGCATCGCGTCGCGGTTCTCGGTCGCTTCGCCGAGCGCGAGCAGCACGTCGCGCTTGAGCCTTTCCTCGCGCATCGACTCGAGCTCGTCGAGGGCTTCGCGCTTGAGGAACACCTTGGTTTTGCCGATGGCGAGGCCTGTTTTGAAGGCCTCGGTGTTTTTGATGAGCTTCTTGCGCTTGAGCTCGCCGACGAATTCCTTGGAGATCTGGGGCGAGCCGCCGCGCTGTTCCCACCGCTGCGTTGCGCTCAGTCCGTGGGTAGGCTTGGGGCTCTCGCCGTTGGTGGTGGTGGTGGCCGAGGACCTCCCCGCGGGCGACGACAGCATGCTCATGAGGGACGACGAGTACGACGAATCCTTCTTTTTCGGAGTCGCCGCCGACGACAACGACGGAGCCGCGGACGCGTCGTCGGCCGCGTTCTCTTCGCCGTTCTCCTCGTCGTCGAGAAGGAGCGCGTAGCGCGACACGAAGGTCGCGTGGTCGATGCGGCGCGCGTACCCCCGGCGCCGCGCCTCGACGAGCTCGAGCATGCCCATGCACCGGAGCTGGTCGAGCACGATGCTCCCCTCGAACTGTCGCGCCATCATCTTGTGGTTGGGCTTGATGCACCGGACGAACGACTGCGACGTCGCGTCCAGGAGGTGCGTCAGCAGCGTCAAGCTCTCGCCAAAGGCCGCCGCGACGTAGCGCGTCGCCTTTTTTTTCGAGCCATGGTGGTGGCTCGCCGCGCTAGAACTGCCGGATTTGTGGGGGGGGCTCGTCGCGCCGCTTCCGGGAGGGGGGTTGCCGTTCGACGCGTCGGCGCTGTCGTCGTCGACGTCGGCGAAGAGCGCCGCGATAAACGCGCGGTCCGAGGTCGCGACGAGCTGGCAGATTTCGTCCGGAAGACGGTCGCGGTTCTTCTCGACGAAACCGAGGATGCTGTAGGTGACGGATGCGGCGAAGTGCGAGACCCCGAACACCGTGCCGACGGCGTCGCGCTCCTCCTTGGACGAGTGGCGGTGGATCTTGGGAACGAAGAGGCCCCGCGAGGTGGGCTGCTGGTTGGGTCCCGAGGCGCCGTGGCGCTTGAGGAGCGTCGAGAGAAAGTTGCGGTCGTTGCCGTCGCGGCGCACGCACTCCGAGTTGAGCGTCGCAAAGACGCCGTCGCGCGGGTTCTCGAGCGTGTGAAGCAAACCAGAGTTGTCGTGATACGTGAGGTCGCCGACGTCGACGCCCTCGGCCTCGTACTCGGCCGTCGCCGCCTCGAAGACCTGCTTGTTGAACTCCTGGAGGAGACGCTCGTTGGCGTAGTTGATGAGGAGCTGCTCGAGGGAATTCGTCGCAAAGGCCTCGAACCCGAAGATGTCGAGGAGGCCGATCGTGAGCGTCGCCTCGGCCGCCCTCGACGCGTTGTCCTCCGTGCCGAGGAGCATCGCGCGCGTCATCTTCTGGGGCTGGTCGCCCGTCAGCGCCTTGAGGGCCTCGTTCACGCGCCGGAGGACCCACGCGAAGAGCCTCGAATACAGCGCCTTTGCAAAGGCCTGCTTGGCGACCTCGGCCTCGGCGTCGTTCCGCGGCACGCGCACCGCGGCCACCTGGCGGCTAATGAGCGCCTCGGCGAGCTCGTTGGCGTCGACGCCGAGGGAGGTCGCCGCCGCGTCGAGGGCTTTGGGCGTGCCGCTCGACAACCGGCTCAGGTCCGTCGCGGCGACCTTGGCGACCGTATCCTGGCCGTCCGACGCTTCCGCCTCGAACCGAATGTCGCCCAGGTGCGCGACGGCCGCGATCGCGAGATACGCCGACGCCTCGTCGACGGCGAGCGCGCTCATCGCGTCCTTCGTCGCCACGAAGGTATCAACGTCCTTGACATCCTTCGGGTTCTTCACCCCGCCCGCCGCGTCGCGCAGCACGGCGTGCGCGTCGGACGCTGTGCCCATCGTCGCGCATCCGTCGTGCCGCGTCGCCGTGCCGGCCCCGAACCCCGCGACCAGCTGGTAAAATATGTGGTAGTTCCGCTCGCCCTTGAACCGCTCGATCACCCTCACCTTCTCCAGCAAGTAGGCCGTAATACCGACGCGCTCGATCGCCCCCGACGCCGGCTGGACGTAGACCTGCGTGTACTTACCCCACCGCGACGAGTTGTCATTCCTCGACGTCTTCGCGTTCCCAAACGCCTCGAGAATAGGATTACTCAGCAACACCGACTCCTCGAGGGCGTTCGACCGCGCGTCGCTCTCGGCGTGCGACACGGTGTGCTCGTACCGCCGCTTCGACCGGTACGACAGGTACCGCAATATGTACTTGCACGTCTCCGTCTTCCCCGATCCCGACTCCCCCGAAATCACGAACGATTGCGACTCGCGGTCCCGATCCAAAGCGCGCAAAGCAGACTCGGCGAGCAAATACGGGTGCGGCTCGCACCCCGTGAACGCCACGTCGGCACCCCCGTACGCGAACATGGCATCCTCCCCGTACGTCGCGTCGCTCAGCTTCTCGTACGGATTCACCGCCACCAAGATACCCCCGACGTTCGTGTATATCTCCTTACGCTTGTACCGCGCCCGCAACGTCGACAACACCGTCGCCTCGGTCAAATCGTCCAGCGTCGTCATGTCGGACACACCTTCCAGCGACAATTTTGACGCCGCCTCCACCTCGGATGCATCGCGCTCCAACGTCCGCCCGGACTCGCGCAGCCGCAAATTCAACGTCGCGCTCCGACCCACGCCCGCCACCTTGGTTATCGACGCCTCCACCCATCCCTCCTCCTCGTCGTTTACGAACACCGACGACCCCACGTCCCACCCCTGGCTGAACGCCCCCGCCATACAACTCTTCCGTCTCTCAACAAACTCCTGTCCTGGCCCGCGACACACACACACACACTACTCTCTTTTTTATCAGCCGTCTCGTCTTGCCTCCTACTTTGCGTCAACTAAATCTTTGACGTAACACCTTGTTCTTTATAACTTTCCCGGGATCTTTCGTCCTCTCGAGACGCTTCCTACATATCGCTAACCTCATACTAACCATCTTCTTTCTCTCTATTTTTAATATTTTTTTTTAGCTCCTGTCTCTCTCGCAGATTTCTTTTTTTTTTTTTTCTCGCAAAATGTTTATTTTCCTTGAAAGCCAGATGATGATGATGATGATGATGATACTATAACCTTGTGGCGCTGACGCCCCGTCCTGTTCTCTCGACTTATTAAAACCCGCAGCCAGCATCAGCCACTTGGCTCGAGAAGATTGTGCGGCTACTCAGCGAGGTGAGGAATGCGGTGAGGAATGCGATACGGCAGAGAGACGCGTCGTCGCCGGGGCCGGCTTTGTGTTGGCTTGTATTGCGAAGCGCATGGAGGTAGTATTTGTGGGAGATCCGAATAAAGATAATAACTTTCAGGACTCTCCCAGGGTGGGTGAAACACTTTGGTGGTGATCCACTTTAACACTCAAACTCACGTGGCGTAGCAAGCAAAAGTAAGTCAAAAGCGGTAGCTGCTGCCCCAGCCGCGCCACCATGCGCGACGATGATTTGGCGAACAAGGAAGATGGGGAGATGGCGCACAGGACGGACGTAACGAACCCCGCCCTAGGCACGAGCCAACTCAAAGATACTACTCCGAAGAAGCGTCGTCAAGCGGACGACAGGAGAGCACTCTGAGCTGCTGGAGAACGACTGCTATTACAAGACGAAAGACGCCTTGCGTGCCCAGTTTCCTGCAAATCGAGAGACTACACACTACTCGACCGAAATTCTCATCTTCCTGCGCATGCACCTCGTGTTCATAAAGTACATGCGCCGTATGACGCCCATCTTGTCCAAGGCGAGTTTCACACGAGATTAAACGCGCAAAATCTAGACGTTCACGCTGCACTTTCACATTGCCGCGACACCTTCATCATTAGCGCCGGTAAGTAATGGATTGGAAATTTGCGCGCCCGCTTCTCTCTCTCTTCGATTTACCCACGCCGAAATTAATTTTGCTCTTGTACTCGGGGTCTTCGTTCGTAGCCGACTGGCTGCGTGTGACTGACTGCTTGTCTGGGTGCTTCAAACATCGTTTTTTAAGTGACGCGCGGCTCGCCGCGCCTCCGTCCCTGAGAAGTCCTGGAAAGTGAGGGTGTACGAGTAAACTCGAAGGTTCAGGGCAGAGCGGGTGCTGATGAAAGCAGCTAAGATTGGCGGGGGTCGGAGCATCGAGCGGAAAGAAGAGCTGGGGTGAGTGGGAGGAGAGAAGAAGGACGTTGACGCAGGCCGCTTGTAGTGGCAGAGCGAAAGTGAGGGTTTAGAGTAAACTCAAAGGTTAAAGGGCGGAGTGTGTGTTGATTAAAGCAGCTTAGATTGGGGGGTCGAGCCGAAAGGAAGGAGAGCGGGGGTGAGTGGAAGGAAGGACGTTGACGCACGCCGATTATAGGGGACGGCAAAGCGCTAGCCTAACCGTCCGGGCGCCGCTAGGGACCCGGCTGCAGAGACGAAAGTGAGGGTTTAGGAGTGAACTCAAAGGTTAGAGGGCGGAGCGTGCGCTGATCAAAGCAGCTTAGATTGGCGGGGCGACAGCGTCGAGCTGAAAGGAGAGTGGGGTGAGTGGGAAGGACGATGACACAAGCCGATTATAGGGGACGGCCAGGCGCTAGCCTAACCGTCCGGGCGCCGCCAGGGACCCTGGGCGACCAAGAGACGTAGGGGCCGTTGGCGTTTCTGTAAGCTTCTTGCCGCTCCATGTGCGTAATGCCGTTGCTGGGGGTGCGGGTTAGCATTATGAGCGATCAAGATAGGGTCGTGATTCGGCGCGTTGTGTGCGCTCGAGAAGACGGCCAATCGCTCTTCTTGCCAACAAGTCGCGCGAGTGTGATTCATCGGCCAGTCATTCGGTGGTCTTCATGGATAGCTCCGAGACGAGGGTACTTGCGCCAAATTCGTGTGAGGACGACGATACGGTCGTTCCGAATAGTAGGGAAGAAACTCTCTTGCGCTCGCTGCAGCAAACCGTTGGCGGTAGCTCCCGCACGCAGCTTGCGTTCGAATTCGCGGCGTGGCCCTTGGCCGTCTGGGCAACTTGTGTTGCGCGCACCGCGCGCGCTCGATCTGCGTGCTCCGGCCTGGCCATTCGAGGAGCTGGCGACAAGGCACGAATCGGCGCAAGATACATGGATGCGAAATGGTGGCGCTTCAAGCTCGAGTCATGCTCGAATAAAACTCTCGCGGTGCTCGCGAAGCACCGCGTCTGCGAGATCGCGGAAGCTCGGTCGGCTTTGACACGGTCTCTTGGCAAAACAGCGCTCACGCCTCTGGGAAACTCCTGGAAGCTCTCTGACGATGGTGTCGCGCTGCAAGCGCTGTTGAACGAGGGGCGTCTTGTAGAGGATGCCGCCCGCAGGACGAGCATCGCCAGCCATCCCGAGGTGCGAGCGCACAACCTGCTTCTGAAATGGGAATCCAGCCCGTTGGACACGAACGCACGAGCTGAGTCAATTTCTTCGCTCGTGAAAGCCCATGGCAGTCCACAAACGTGTATTGAACGCCTGTTTGCCGCTGGACCACCACCATTGCTCGCGGCAGTCATCGTCGTCGCTCTCAACTCGGGACCGCGAGATTCGCGTTTTGAATGGCTTGCAGCAATAATGGATTCGGGGCTCCTCTCACGCTCGCAGTTGAAGCAAGCCATAGACGCCGTTGAGAAACGAGGACCTCTCGATGACGACGTCGAACTGGATATACTTTGTGATGGCGAAGATAATACTGAGAGAGTCAATCATCGAATTCGATTCTGGAAACTGACCTGCGCCGCGCGCCACGCTGTTGGTCGCCTCGTTGGAACTAGCGCAGTTTGTCGACCCGCGTCGCCGTTGCCGCGATGGTGGGATCCTCTCGAAACCGGAACACGGAGTGAAGCTGCAGACCGATTTGCTCGATGGTGGTGGTTGATCCGAAGCTCTAGAATGCTCGCGCCGCATCACGGTTGTCTTCAAGCAAAGGGACGTCGCGGGAACGAGCTCGATACATTCGCTTCTCACGGCTATATCGAGCCTTTCAGCTCGCTTATGATTGAAAATATCGCGGACTTCGGCGCGGGTGGTGCGTCTCGACACATGATGCTGCAAAACGCTGTTGTTAGCTCCAGAGGCGGGGACGAGTCGGTGTATGCGGCAGCTGCGGGTAACCAAACTCAACTCGGCGACGGGGGACTTGGCTTGGTGCTTGCGAGAAACGAAACGCGCGTGGTACTTTGCAGCGCGTTGGGCGGATTGCACGCGGTTCTGTTCGGGCCTTCTTCCTCCGTTCCCAACGATGATTCGGAAATGTGGTGGAGACCACCCGAGCGCGCTCTGCCGTTGTTCTTTCAGGCCTGGAGCAGGGCGAAACCTTGGCATCGATTTGTGTTGGCATTCGGCGAGCTGCCAGCAGCCGCATGGAACGCTGCCTTCAACTTTGATGTTGATAACCGCGGCGTCAAGTGTAAAGTCGCCGACGACTTGGTTGATCAAATATACAAGCAACCCGAGCGCGTTTGCACGCTCGGAGTCGGGCCAGGACAAGTCCTTCTTCTCGCTCTCGTCTCGGATAATCCAACCGAGGCCGCGACAGCCCTTGCGCACACCATTCGCGCGGGTCTCGAGTCGAAGGACTTGAGTGCCGCATGCAGCGTTGCTGCGCTCGTCGTTTGTGTGCTCGAGGGTCCCGCTCACTATCAGAAAGGTCGTCTACGCGTACCATATCCCACCGCTCTCTCAATGCTTCTTTCTGCTGGAGATCGTGATTCTCGCGACGATGCTGCCCTTGCCAACGTGGCGAATTGGACGCCCACCCAGGCAGCCGCGTGGTGTGCGTGCGCACTTGCAAGCACCTCCGTTGGCGGTGCGGCCAGCGCCGCTCGCGCTGTCGAGGGTCACTTGCGCCATCTTTTGGATAAAGGAGGTGCGAACTGTGCCACTCTTTTTCAAAGCGCGTTCTGCAATTCTGATACCGGACAAAACTGTGGTCCAAGCAGATCGCGGATTTTGGAGGCCACCGGAATCTCCAGATCCGCGCAGACCGCACTCTCAACCGAAGTGGAACGACTTGCTTCCATGCGGGAAAACATGGTCCCAGGTCTCGCCCGGGCACGAGAAATCGTCGGTTGCGTGCTCGCCTGCGGCCAAGACGACGGTGCGCGGCCCGCGCTCTTGGCCATTACGAGTGCAGCCCTCAAATTGGCCAGCGGCGCGTCTGTCAAGTCCAAAAATGTGTGGCTTGGCGCCGCGCTCACCAACTCGAAGAGCGAGCGTTTTGCATCTGCAGCGAATGCACTCGGTGGCCTCAGACTGAAGGATTCGACAGCGACAGCGTGGCGAACAACTGGTGAACTCTTCGTCGCGGCTAGCGTCCTCTTGAAATACTGCCATGCGGGAGCCGTGGCATCTGCACTGCCCATGCTTTGCTGGGCGCTCGAAATGTACTGTGAGAGCATATTCGCCATTCGCGACCGCGTGAAGTCTGTGCAGAGGACAGCCACTGCAGCCGCACGATCGGCTGGAAACGAAGAGTCCCTCAAAGAAATCGAAGAAGGAGAGATTCGCAACGCGGCCCTAACCGCCGAGGCGGACCTCCTGGGTATATGCGCGCGTAATAGTCCCGGGTTTAAATCATCCCTTTCCGTGCTGTGCCCCCAGGGCTGTGTGCTGGCGTCGGTGATACCCACTTTCTCCGCGTTTATCCTCGGCTCACGTCTTCTCTGTCGAATCTCTGGTTCTGTCGTCGCCCTTGGTGATGCGGACGACGCGGCGTTCATTGCGGAAGCCGCCCCAGGTCCGGATATCATCGGTAAGACACGACAGGCCGCTCTCGCTGTTGTCACTGAGTCCCTAATCGGCGCCGAGTCCGCGTGTCGCGCATGGCTGACGGAACTAGGGGGCTTTTCCGAGTGTCTCATCCGCGGACGCTCGTGCGGAGCAAGCGCTGCGGCGATGACGCGTCAGGGGTTTCCGCCGACAGTCCTGGCGAGTTTACAAACCACCGTCTTTACAATCAACGCACGAGCTTCTCTGGGTTTGTCAGCCTGTCTCTGGCGTGCGCGCCCAGATTCCGGCTTTGTCTCGATGGCGCCTGTCGACGAAGCGGCACCATCGTGCGCGACCGCCTTTGTCGACCAGAGATCACCCTCTGTCAGTGATGAACAGTTCGATATGCAAACTTCTCGTGCCAAGGCGTCATCTCACGCGTTTGTCGCCGCGCACCAAATATTTCCTCACCATTTGTGTCACGAGCTGCCATCGTTACCATTATCCACTGACTCTACAGGTTCGTTCTTCGGCGACCGCTGCACGAGCTTCACATGGCGGCGTTGCGAGACGTCGAAACAAAGATGGCAATTAAAGGCTCGCTACCGTGCATTGCGGCCATACGTTTAACTTTGCCGCGGCTCACATCGGCGCATGGGCGCCGCCCTTGGCAACTTCAAGAAGGTGAAAGCTGGTCTGGTGAGTGTGACAATGAGGTGGCGGAAGTCGCCAACTGCGACGCGGAAACTCTCGGGAACACGATAAGAGACTTGATGAAGACGGTTGCGACAAAGCTCGTTGACATTCCATTTGACACACGCAGTGAGTCTGTGCTACGAGAGCTTCTAGATGTTGAGACCGCTATTCTTGGTCTTTGCTGCGCTCCTGACGCCGTCCGTCCTTCGGCATTATTCTCTGCGACACCCCGCAGCACGACGGGTGGCAATGGAGACGACAACGATGCACAGCATTTTCGAGCCAAGTTCGTGTCGAACGTATTTCCGACGCTAGCTTCTGTGTTTCACGCTCGCTTTAGTTTGGTCGAAAATATCCATCAACTTGAAAGAGCCCCGTTCGCGAGCGAGGACGGCGTGTTCGCCAAAATGGACTCTGTCGCCGTCCGGCGGTGTGCAGAACGCCAGCAAGTCGGCGCACTTGAGGAGCTCCGTTGGCGATACTGCTGGACAAGTTGGCTCGTTGGACCGAGCGAAACCGTGCGCAAGCTCGCGCGAGACGCGCTGTTCTCAAGCGGGGATGAGACGCATTCGCAGCACATCCGAGAATGGCTTGGACATTTGCTTCTGGACGTATGTCGCACAACTGAGGAACGGGACCCCACAGCCGCTAGCACACGACATGATTGTGGTGTGCAAGTGCGGCGGGACATGGGCCCGAACCTAGCCGATGCGGCAGCGGCAACTGCGGCACGGCGGCTGCTGCATGCTGGTGCACTTTCGACAACGCACACCGGCACCAACCCACCTCTCTTGTTGGCGTGTCGCTCCGGCAGTGTACTTCTTGCACTTGCTTTGATTGAAGGAGGGGCGCTGGTGGAGTCGCCTAGTTTAGGTATTTTAGTGAATGCCGCACGGCGCGCACGCGCTTTCGAGTTGGTCGAATTCCTCACCAGACTTACATCGAAGAAGGTTGATAATGCAGTCTCTCCCGATGCGATCGAGCTTTGGCCCGGAATAAGTTCGGATAAACTATTCGAAGATGAAGGCGACACTCCTACGGATGCAGCTGACTATTCTGGCGAGGATTGTGGCGTGGGAAAAGACGACGAGGAGGAGGACGACGACGCAAACGCAGGCATGTCGCCTTGGGAGTGGATGCCTGATACTCGGGCAGCCATCATCGCTCTCGTAAGTGCAAAGTGTAACGTGCGCGCAGCGAATGAGTCTATCTTGCATCACTGCATGCGGTTTCGCCTACTCGACGCAGCAAAGTATCTCTTGGAGCATGGAGCTGATCCCAATAAGCCCGATGCTGCAGGAGTGTATCCCCTCCATCTTGCGTGTGGTATGGACGTGTTTGTCAAGCCAGCATGCGGGTTTTCGAGCGAATCGGTGCGTCTAGACCAAAGCAACGACGCCGAATTTGTGGTAAGGCGTGCGCAGTGGCAACAACCGCACACGCAGCCCGCGCTCATACCTAGGGGGGCGGCGGCTCGCTCCTTCCGAGTCAAGGCCAAGAGCATGAGCGTCCCCTTTCAAGGTTCAACAGTAGTTCTTCGGTTTTCGCCACCCTCCGCGGCCGCGGTGGAATTGCTTTTGCTTCACGGCGCGCTTTGTGATATCAAAGCTCCGGACTCGCTCGGGACTCCTCTTGCCGTGGCCTTGCGCGCAGTCGCATCCGTCAAAGCCGACATGCTCCGGTGTGCGGATGATTGGTATTCCGCCAACATGGCTGATACAGCAGCCCGGTCTTGGACCGCCGGGCTCTCTCCTCACCAGTCGCACGATCTTCTAGACGTCGTTCGAATGGCTCGTCACCCTGGAATCGTAGCTATCGCTGCCATCAACAACTTCATCGATTCAATGTGTCCTACTGCGAGAGACGGTCCTTCGGCAACTCGTGTTTTCGAAAAAATCATCGAAGCTTCGAAGGAATCGCCGGATCCTCGAGCGAGAGCAGCGCTGGCTGAAGCAAGTGCACTGAAGTGCGCTCGATTGCTACTGGGTGCTGGGGCTGATCCATTGGCAGTGTTCGAATCACATAAAGATCCTGATTGGCCTACACCCTTACACTGCGCCGCCGGCTCGGGTCAGATCCAAGCTGTTGATTTGCTGTTGAGAAATGCCGGAACACTCGATATTTGTTCTTTGGCTCCTTCGAGCAGCACTCCATTAGTCGCGTCCATTGGCGGGGGTCCAATGACAAGCAACACTACGCTTTGCGTGTCACCCGCACCGTCCGTCCGAATATCAGGCCGGTATGCTTCAGTCCAATGCGCCGCGCGCATCTTGAAGCACCAAACACGAAGGCGAGATGATTGTTTTCGCCTGATTTGTTCCAGTCTTAACAGTGCGCAGGCTTCTCCATTACTTGTCGCTGCCAGAAATGGTGCACTGGACACCGTTGCGATGATGCTGTCGATGTTACGGGATTCGGACAACCGCGCCACGCTCATTTCGGGCATGAAAGAAGATCTTGAGGACATACTCGCAGCAGCCCTCGCTTATGCATGTCATTACAATGACGCCTTTCAGGCTCGGAGCGCCGTAGAGATGATTCTGGACTTGCACGAACATTTCAACCAATGCCAGACAGAGGAATTATCCTGTCGTGTTTCCTTGGTGTTGCAGCGGCACGCATCACGTGGAGGTCCGTGCTACGCACGACGGTGTTTAGCGCCCCCAGAATCTCCGACGATCCTCCAGCTCCTGCTTGCGATGGCACCTCGCGGACTATGTTTGGAAGCCACCGCTGACCAAAAAACAAGCGATTCCCAGCTTTCGGAGATTGGCGTTTTAGAGCTACTGTGTGAGTCGTGCAAAATGGGAGCGCCAGGATGCGCCGCGATCTTACTGCGTCGACTGCAGTTGTTACCATCCTGCGAGCCACCAAGTCTGTCGAGCGTGAACAACTTTGTGGGATACATTGATGAATCTGGATATTCGCTATGTGACGCAATGTTGCTGGGTGCGGCGCCGCTTACTCCAAGCGAAGACAATGAATTTCAGCACCAAATGGCTCGCCTGATGGACTGGCTTGCGCAGCCACTCAACTTGTTTTCCTTTTCGCCTAGCAGTGACGTCTCGCGAAGAGCCGACATTTTCTCGTGGTGCGCAGCCATAGAAAGAGACGTTCTACCTTCTCCAGTGGTAATAATACCTGACTTCTCGATCCTCCGATGTGCTGTGCACGCTGCCCTTGTGTCGCACTTTGGAAAGACCGAGACCCGAAATATCATAACGAAAGGCCTTGCCACGTCACCGCGTGAGCTGGAGGCCGCGACAGTGGGAGCCAAGACGTACGGTAGTTCCGACGAAGTTGGCGCCCGAGCGATCGCGAAAATCCTCTCATCCAAAAGTCGCGGAAGCTGTGTGACGTGGAGACCCTCCGTGTTATCGACGCTCAATCTTGGGAGTCTTAGACAAAGGTCCTGGCGATGGGCACCGATTTCGCCAAAAGCAATGAAGCGTTCGCGGATCGTGGACAAATTTTCGGAAGCGCTGTTCGTTTTCGGGAATAAAATTCCACTCCGACGAGTTGTCAGCGCACGTTTTTTTTCTCCTGGCACTGGTGATAGCCCGTCTTTGTTCTCGCTGCTCGTGCGATACACTGCAGGAGCCGCGGCAACGCGGCGTCTGTCGGCTTTGTTGAAACATGTCAAGGGTTGCACACCGTCATGCGTTGCAGAGGTTTTGGGCTTGGAAACCGCCCCCACTCAAAATAGTGAGCATCCAATTTGGGGGTGGGCACCTTCGAGGCAGACTGCACTTCATGCAGCATGTGCTGGAGGCATGGCCGAATCGGCAGCAGTCATCGCTCGTTTAGCGCACAGCGCGGGCCTCGAATCCGCTTTGGCAAACGTCGAAGACTCGTTAGGACGCAAGGCTCTGTTTGAGGCTGTCCGACACGGGGACGACGACGACGCAGGCGCGGCACAATGCGTCGCCGTACTTCTTTCGCTCGGGGTCGATCCCGAGTCTCGCGAAGAACGTGTCTGGATTGCCGACAACAGCCTGGTGGACGAGACCACTAGAAACGACAAAATTATTCCGGAGTTCGTCCCGATGCATGGGCAACTCGCCGCATGGGTTTCAGCTTTTGGCACTCGACTCACAGGGCCACCCGCGCTCTACGAGGCGGTTCGTCGTGGTGCTCTGAAGACTGCTCGCGAACTTTTAATTGCTGGAGCCCGAGGATATCTGCCATTCGAGGTGACGCAGGAGGACATGAATCCGAATGATAGTATCACGCTCAATGAATGGTGCGTACAGAACCGTGTTCGGAAATCGACGTGGCAGCGGGCAAAGCGTGCACTTCGAGTCGACACCCCAAGAGAGGTGAGTTCTTGGTGTCCTGGTTGCGAATCGGTGCTTGCAATTTCCGGGAAACACGCTGCCGACAGGCACCTCGTCGATCCGAGATTAAGACGTATCTTTGGTACCCGCGCGCACACATTCGTACCCGCTCTTTCCGCAAGCGAGCTGAATGTTCGCGTCGTGGACCTCGACGAACGGCGTCAAAGTGGGAGTGCGATAAGATATGCCAATAAGAAGCTCGAGGCTGCGGCGCGACGCGTATTCATGCAACTTGCACGGTGCGCACATACAGACACAAAATCAACACTCGCCCTAACTATACGCGAGGCAATCGAATGGTTTTCCTCAAACGCACCCGCTGCTCGAGAACTTCTCGCGGATGCTCCGCACAGCATGTCGCGAGTTGTCGGCTCTTGTAACGAGACCGAAGACGAGCCTATACCCGCTATGGCTCAAGAAGCAGTCCAACGCGCGTTCGTGAAGCTTATGGGCGACGATTCGGACTTCGATGATGGGCGAGTTCTTGGCGTCGACGAGTTTATCCTCATTGTGCACCGTCTCTGTTGCGACCACGTTCCGATCGCGAGCGGCAGGAACGAACCTGGAAAAGAACAGATTGTCTTGAAACTTGAAACCGACACAGATCTGAGACGCTCCGATGCGGGCACACAGATTGTCTCAGGAGCGCTGCAGAGCAGTTTCGAGGATGGCCGCGCGTGGCTTCATTCAGACAACTTTGTGCAAATACGCGCTGGATTCGAAGGGAGGGTGCGGTTCGCGGTGCATACCTTAATAGATGGTGTTCCGTCCTCAAGCGACGTTGCACGCTCAAATTGGTTCAATGTGTCGTCAAATCCGTCGCCGGCTCGACGCGTGGACATCCTCGCGCCAAGGCGAGCGACGGCGGGCGAGCTAATCAAGGGAATTCGGGTGGCAGTCTTCGACGTTCGCGGGCACAAAACTCGCGGAAGCGAGCAGAAGGTCGTTGTGCACATATGCAATAAAGGCGGCGAGGGAAGTCAGACAGAAGGATTGTGGACAGACCCAATTTCGATTCAAGACGGAGAGACACCAATCGATATATCGTTCATGCAAGCCGGTGAATGTATCGCCAGAGCACACCTCATCGACACTCGCCACAGTTCGCTGTCTATTGCTACGTCAAGGTCATTGTCACACGCCGCTGTTGCATCATCGAAACCAGCTTGCATACTCATCGAACCAGCGGCTCCATCGAGACTAATCGTGTGTCTGGATGCAGCTGACAAGGCGGCTGTCGAGGCTGGGACCTGCCCTCCCATCCCTGAAATCAGGATCCAAGACTGTCATGGAAACGATGGAGTAGTCGATACTAATGATGAAATCGTGGTGAGACTGCTGCGTGTTGGCAAATCACAAAAAAATGGAAATGATTGCACAATTTCGCCGCCATACCAAGCAGACGCACAACACACTTTGAAACTGCATGCAGAAAACGGAAAGGGCCGAATGACTCAAAAGCAGATATCTGCGCTACGCGTGTGCGGTATCGGAGCTTATGTATGGGAAGCAGTCGCAAAGCTCACGCCGGCGAAAGATGGTCGTGCCGGTGTAAAGCTTCACGGGCGATCGAGCGAGTTTGTCGTAGTGGCTGGCGACGTCTCAACGTGCAGAATCGTGGCCCCAAACACACTAGAAGCTGGAACTCCTTTGGATTTTGAGGTGCTCCCCTGTGATGAGAACGGAAACTACGTGAGCTTTCATCAAAAGCGTCGTGTTGTGATGGACATTACCAACTCTCGTTTTTTTTCGGTGCCAATGGTGGATCGCCAGCAGAATCTGCGCTGCCAAGGTCTTGAGGCTGACGGATCCTTCTGCCTTCAAGTGACAGACCACGATAGCGTTGCATGTAAGATACTTGCTCCGGGCTCCGTGGTATGGAACGATGTGCGAGATGACGTGGAACAATGCATCGACGTACGAGTAGAAGCAGAGATGCTAACGAACGTCGGAGAATACAGGCTCCGTGTCAGCTACGACAAGTGCGACGTCAAAGTTGATCACTATGTTCGCGTCGTGTCCGCAGATCCGGCGTTTCTGCACGTCGCGGTCACGACCTTGGGTGCACCCGAGATTTGTGCAAGCAGCTCGCGTCTAGACGACGATAGCGACGCACGGCCTCACGCGGTCAGCGAAGGACTCGTCACACGGACGTATCTGGCTGACGAGTTCGGTAACTTATGTCGCCTCTCGACTGCTACAATATCACTCGAGATCTACTCCCTGAGCCAAGACGTAGATCCACAAGCAAGCAGTGATGTGGAAGCGCATCGCGTCACGTTTACAACTGCCGCTCCAAGGTCGAAGTCAAAGCAATCAGACGCCGTGTGTGCCGACATGATGGATGGAGTCGCGGACTTCTCCCATCAAGATCTCAAGTTGCCGGGTCCGGGACTCTACGCTTTGGTCGCGCACGGATGTATTTGGCCAGACAAGGGTGGGTCTTCGTCTCGCGTCAAGACTTTGACGGGAGTATCGCGGCCGGTGAGAGGTTGCGGTGGACCCCCCTCATCTCTCCGGTTCGTGCCCTTGAAAAGCGACGACCTCGTTTGGCCTGCCGGCAGAGTCTTCACAGCGGGGGTGCCGCTGAGCGTGGGTCCGTGCATCGAGGTCCTAGATGAATCAGGTTACCCTGCGCAGCTGCGTAGACCAGCATTTATGGTGCTGAGCTTGAGCCGTGCGTGCGATGCTGACCTCGAGGAAAGAATGGCGTGCGATGCTTCGAATTGTCGGGAAAGCTGGTTGGTTCTGAACGAGGACGAAGCGATCGCCACTTGCACGGTAGTGGCGAACGCTGTGACCGCGCGAGCACGGAACATCGCTCGGAGTCCCCGACTCATGGGGAACGCGTGTGCCTTGTTACCTCCGGAATCTTCTTTGGTCTGCTTCGATGCAGCCACGGCCGAGCTTATTGTCGCGTTGCCTGGAACGTATTTGCTCGTTGCACGGCTGTTTGGTTTCCGCACGCCGTCGTCGCCGTTCACCCAAGAGCTCGCCTGCTGCGAGTCTTCCCCGTTTACTGTGTTGGCACCAACAACGTGGGATCACGAAACACGAACACCAGCGTCCGTCGGTCTGTCCAACGAGATGGCGCAGTGGGCGTCATGCAGGAGTCGAACCGCCGTCGAGGCGGCGCTACGAGCGCAGCACACCAATCCAGCTGACTGGGAGAAGCTTGTCTCGCTCGAGGATAGGTTGCGCAAAGTATACCAGCAAAACACCGCAATTGTGCAAAGGATCCGGGGTGCAAGGAGGCGGAAATTGCGAGCTGACGACGCATATGCCGCCGAGGTGGCTTATCTCCAGACACTCATTGCGCAGAACACTAGCATGTCATCGTCGTGCGGCGAGGTGGTGCCGCATCAAGTATTGGCTCATCTTGAATCTGAGCAGCAGTTGACATTGCTTGCTCGGCACGAGTACGTGCTTCGCCACAAGATCGAAGACATGCGCACAGAGTTACACGGCAACTTCGTTGAAGCGAACCCGACAGAAAGATCGACGCAGGCCAGTTCACGTCCGCTGGCGGCCACAACGCAAGATCGGGGCAGAAACAGTCCTGTAGTGGCGACAAGTGGAACAAAAAAGGGCGAACCATCATTAAGGTTCGTAGAATCTCTCAACCAATGCACGGAATCGCTCGCCGCGGTCAACGTAGCTGCCGTCGATGCGCTTATGGCAGAAGCCGACCGCGTCAATGTAGACCTGCAAAGTGCGCGTGATGACGTTTGGGAAATCTTCGCAAGCCGCGCGTCGTTTCCCGTCAAGACGCGGGAAGGCGAGCCGACTATGTTGGGCGCAGAAGCCGCGATGGAAATGGTCACACCAGTCCTGAGCCAGTTTCACGCTCGAGTGTCGAGCGAAGTCGCGAACACAAAGCAACGGCTGCTTCGCTTGCTGGAGCTTTATAACTTGGCTTTGTTTCGAAGCTTTGTTGCTGACAGCGAAGAGAAAAGCGGAGATGATGAACCGAGACTGCAAAACAACGAAAGTAAAGCCGCGCGACGGTGGGCCGCTCAGGAGTTTGAGTCTTTGATGGCCAGCTTCGTAGCTGATTTTAACGGCAGTGTCCTGTCTTTGAGGACGTTGCCCCGGGGTGGTTGTTGCGACCGCCCGCATGCACAGATAGTGGTGGGAATGACCTCCTCCCGAACAGACTCTCTCGCACAAGTAACGGTCAACATGACAGACGTCTCAGCACTGTCAGCGTTCTTTTGCGCACTCACGAACGGATCTCAGTGGCAAGTGACCAACATCATGAACGGGTTCGAAACGGACGACCCGACTGTGGACCCACGATTACGCATTCGAATTATGCGGTGGAACCAGTACTTTTCCCTGACTTTAGGGCTTCGCGACGTCGAAATTCTCTGCGAGGATCTACTGGAGTACGAGGACATCGCCGATGCGCTGAGCAAGGGCGACTGGCACAGGTCGTTATGTCCAGACGTAAACAGGAAAAGAATTCGCGATACAACTATCTAATTAAAAGACTGGGGAGACTCGGTAAATCTAGGAGCGAGATACGCGACGTTGCTGAGCTCCCGTTGTGCCCTAACTCTGTACGGCGGCACGATTGTCTTTAGATGTCGACTGCGAAGAGGGGGGTGTGTGTGGGGGATTGTCAATTACGCAGAGAGAAAGGTCTCGATTCAAGGTGCTGCTTTTTAGGGTGCGAAGAGATTCCTGCCCTAGGTCGAAGTCAAAGAGGGTTTAATAATAATCAGGCCACCAAGAAAAAAAAGGAGATGCTCGTCGTCGTGGCGATGTCTGTCGTCCGGGGGCTTAGATTGGGTGAAGGCGGGTTGGCCTCGCGGTTTGGGAGTCGGATGTTGTTCGCCGACAACCACGTGCTCGGGTTGAACAAGCCGTGCGGGGTGCTGAGCCAGCGCGACCGCACGGGTGACGCGAGTGTGAACGATTGGGCGCTCGCGTGGTTAGCTCGAGAGCGCGGAACCAAGTTCGCCGCGGCCGTGCACCGGCTCGACAGGCCCGCGAGCGGGGCGATGTTGATTGCGGCGACGTCCAAGGCGGCGTCGCGGTTGTCGGCGGCGATGAGCGCGCATGGGCGAGTGCGGAAAACGTACGTAGCGTGCGTCGAAGGCGCGGACCGGCTCGAAGACCGGAGTTGGGTGGTCGCGTCGATGACGCAGGCCGGGGACGCGGCGTCGGCCGCGCGGCGCGCAAAGTGCACGACGCTGTGCCACTCGCGCGACCGGCCGGCGTGGGAGTCTATGGACGCGCGAGGCGGACGGCTAGCGGTACTCGAGTACGAAGTCTTGTCGCGCGACGCGACGCGGGCTCTCGTAGCGGTCGAGCTGGTCACGGGACGTCGACATCAGATCAGGGCGCAGTTTGCGGCGTTGGGGTCCCCGGTTGTGGGGGACAGAAAGTACGGAAGGTCGTCGTGGTCGTCGAGAAGGCAGCCGGCGATCGCGCTTCACGCCGCGGCCCTCGTCGCGCCGCATCCTATCGCGGGCCGGCCGCCGATCTCCATCGTAGCACCCGCGGACACGGCCGCGTGGGCCGACCTCGGCGTCGGGGACACCCTCCTCCGGTCCTTGCGCGCCTACGTCGCGGAAGAGGAGGAGCGAAGACGACAAGAGTAGAATCAGGAGGCAGGAACGGTCATATTATCTTCGGCTGGGGACGGTGTCGTCGAGGTGCCAGGTCGGAAACCACGAGGCGCGCGCCGTGTTGAGGACGGCGACGAGGCGGCGGGGGGCGGGCTGGATCCTGGCGAAGCGGGGGGGGTCGTGCGGGAGGTCGAGACCCTGTTTGATGTCGGGAGTCCAGGGGACCTTGTGGAGGCGGCGGAGGTCGACCACAAAAAGTGCGGTCTGGTCGGACTCGTTGATGGCGTGCCAATTCTGATGCAAGACGACGACGCGACGCGCGGCGTTGCATTTCGCTTGCGCGACGAGGTGGAACGGGGCGTCGCTCTTCCGGCGCCAGGTGACCACAGCCGCATAGGGGGAGAGCGTAAAGGGCGTGCCCTCGAGCATCAAGGCGAGGTGCCAGAGGTCTTTATCGCCGTGCGAGAGGCGTGCCCATCGCCAGTCGTTGTCGTCGAGGCCTCGCGCCATCGAGTCGACGCGATGAAGAACGCGGCTCGTGCGTTGCTTGTCGATAACGAAGAGCCCCGAGTCGAAGCCCTGGGTCCAATCCCAGGCGTCGCGCTTGTCGAGGCCAACAATATTCCAGAGTTGCCAGGTGGGGCTGAAGTGGCCGTAGAAGTCGGGCCAGAAGAGGGCCGGGCTGGCGTCGTCGAAGAGCGAGTCGGGGCTCGCGGCGAAGTAGGCGTCGGCGTCGATCCAGAGCGCCACGCGAACGGGTGCGGCGATGACGGCCGCGATCTTGCTGTAGCCATACCCCGAGGGTCTCGAGACCGTCTCGTCGAGCTCGAAGCACGTCACTTCAGCTCTGGAGAGACGAGACGACGCCCGGCACTGCGCGTGCGCGGCTCGCTCCGAGGCGAACGAAACGAAGAGCACCGGCACCCTCGACCCGGTCTCTCGCAGCGACTCGGCCATCGTGATGACCCCATCCATCATCGTCGACGGCTTCCACCAGCCATTGTTGTCGGCTGCGGCGCCCGCGCCACACGTCGTCAGCACGGCGCGCTCTAGAGCCCACGGCTGCCCGAGGCTCAGCCACTGCCGTTTTTTCGAGTTCAACTTTTCCTCGGCCCGCCGCGACGCGTTCCTCGTCCCCAGGCACCCCTCAAGCCAGAAAATCAGGAAGAAGGACACCATTTGGAGGATTCCATTCAGATCCGCGACGGCCGTTTAAATTGAACCGACGAAGGGGGGGGGGGATCGTGAGCAATTCAGGCTTTCTGCCACTTGCATATGATGTGAGCGCCGCTGATGACGACGTAGTCCTGGCCCTCGATGGAGACCTCCGTCGTGTCGTAGTCGCGAAATTTGACGCAGTCCCCAACCTCGACGCCGATGGGCACCGGGACGCCGTCGCGCGTCAAAGCGCCCTCCCCCTTTTTGACGACCTCGCCCTCGACAGGAATGTCATCCTCCGGGTTGGGGGCGATGACGAGGCCGGAGGCCGTCTCCCCGGGTTGGCGGATGACCTTGAGTAGGACGTTGCCGTGGACGACGCGGGCCGTCGCGGCGGTGAGGTCGCCGTCCCAGACGAGGGCGATGTCGTCGTCGCGCAGCAGGGTGTGCGCCTTGCCGCAGTACTTGAGCTCGGCGCCGTTGTACCTGCCCCAGAGGACGTGTTCTCCCTCCTTTACGGCAATCGGCAACTTCACGCCCGTCTCCTTGTGACCCTTACCAGGCCCCACCGACACGATAGTGCCGGACTGCGCCTTCTCCTTGGTCCCAAGCACAATGCCGCCGCTGGTCGTGGACCGCGCGGCGTCGACCTCGACGAGCACGTAGTTCGTCAATGGCACGAGCGGCCCGTCCACGACTGTTTGATCCTGTAGAAGAAGAAGACGTCGCCAAACACACCACATTGACGACGACGCACGATAGTGTAAGACGCCATGGCCACGGTGCTTCGTCTCAGCGGGGTCGGCTGGAATGCGACCGCTGGCAGCGAGATCGCTACCATCGTCAACATCGCCATTATCGAAACCCTACGAATCCGTTGGTGCACGCACCAAGAACAGTTCTGTGCGACTCGGACGCGGTCCAGCGCGCGTCGGTGCTGTTTGAGCCACCACCACCATGAAACGTATCTTTGGGCAGAAAAAGGAGGTTGCGCCACCGCCGACGCTCTCGGACGCCGGGGCAAAGGTCGACAGCCGCGTCGCGGGGCTCGACGCAAAAATCAAAGGTCTCGAGCAGGAATTGTCTGGATACAAGGAAAAGATGAAGCGGGCCAAGGGGCCCGCCCTCAAGACGTTGAGACAGCGCGCCATGGCCGTCCTTAAGCGGAAGAAGATGTACGAGCAACAGCGAGACCAGCTCGCGGGGCAGGCTTTCAACCTCGAACAGACGAATTTCACGATCGACTCCGTCAAGGACACAATATCGACCGTCGAGGCGATGAAAGCTGCGAGCAAGACCCTCAAGCAGGAAACCAAAAAGATCAACATCGACAAGATCGACGACTTGCAGGATGATCTCGCCGACATGATGGAGGACGTGAACGAGGTCCAGGACGTACTCGGCCGCTCCTACGACGTAGGCGAGGACGTAGACGAGGCCGACCTCGACGCCGAGCTCGCATGCTTGGACGACGATCTCGCCTTAGATGACGAGATCGGCGACACCACCGCAGACACCACACCTGCCTATCTCCAACCTGCCGAGCCCACGCTCCCCGAGCAACCGACCAACATGCCGGCCCAGCCCGCCCAACCAAACCAGGCAGTCGACGAGTTCGGCCTTCCGGTGGCCCAAGGGGCTTGATTCAGGAAAAGTTCTTACGTATAGTAAATTTACGCAAGCAGCTGGAGGACCCTCCTCGCGTCGTCTTCCGTTTTCACGCCATTCACCACGCGACCCTCGTCCGTCTGTGGGGCGCCGTTCACGCGTACGTTTGGACCCATAGTGCACCTGTCTTTCAAAGGTCAACCAAAGGGACACCACCACGCCTCACTCGTCAAAGCACCCATGCTCGGTGTGGGACATGTCAGCGATCTCGACGCTAACCGTTGCGGGCGCGAGCTCCTGCAGTCGCTTGAGCGTGGTCGCGCCTCCCCGCTTCCGGCAGTGCTTGTTCTGGCACACTTCCAGACGCTCCACAGTTCCCGACATCATCACTAACGCGGATGCCGCCGACCACGCCAGCACGTACAGCCACACCCGCAAAGGCATACGTGTCGTGCAAACTTTTTATTCGGTCCGTTAGACTTCGGTGAAGATGCTCTCGCATTGGCGTTCTGCGATGTATGTCGAGACTGGCGCAATGGGCAGAAGCGAGACTGCTCCATCTCGTCAACCGTCGACCGCGTCCTCGCCAAAGAAGGTGGTGGCCTCTCGACCCAAAGCGCCCGCCGACGTCCACTGCTACCTTTGTCTCGAACCTGGGGACGAACGACAACGTGTTCCCTGGATGTCTCTGCCGCGGGTAATTACGCACAATGACTCTCTCGCCCCCATCATTGGTTCTTTTGTCTGCGCGCTTGTTGCTCGTGCTTTCGCCGTGCTCTCCGCATGAGACGACGACGGAGGTGAGCGAGAAAAGGCGCAAAACAATTTTGACGAAGCGGATTGCATGAAAAGCCACTATCCGACGTGCGGTGGCACGTACTCGGACAAAATGCGCACCCACCAGCGCTAAGAGTGTGGTGTGGTGAAGCCGAAGTCGAGATGTGGTAAGCGACAGCAGATATGTTCTCTATCCTCTCCATTCGAGCTAATTAACGGAGAGGGTGCGCGCATTGCGTCTTGCACTGCATACATAGACTACGTCGTCACGAGAATACTCTGTGCCGCGATTTCGGCACCTAATATTCTTTTTTATGGGCGTGCATCGCTCGTAGCTACATGCCAATGTGAACGAAGATTTCGAGTAGATTTCGATTTACCTAAAGCGTCGTAAGAGCAGACGTTGCCCCCAACCGGATTCGATCGTTAGGGCTGTTTTTATTCGAAGACCTCGTAGAAAAGTAGGACCCTCTCGTGATTAGTCTCGGAAAGTCAAGAATGGCGGCGCATGGGAGAAAAGTAGGATCAACGCCGGTGGTGGTCAACGAAGGGAGGTCTTACGTGACCGGTAGAGAAGTCTTCAACGGCGAAGACATAGACGAGAGAAGGCGGGATGGTCACGAGTAGTTTGACAAAGCAGCGCTCGCCGACGGACGAGGGACGTGGTGGGAAGTGGCAGTAGCCAAGCAATAATATTCGTAGTAGCAGTGCAGGGCCGAAAGCGAGCGCGTGCGTCTCGAATGTTCTCCTCGACCTTGCTGCTGGTGGAAACCACGGAGTTAAACTTGGGAAACCGTCGTCGCGTGTCCACCAAACGCGAAGGCATTCTCGCTGTCGACGACGAGGACGCATGTTGTAGTCGCATCTAAACCAAGGGTCGGGTCGTTTCATGTTGTGGGAGTAGACATGGCCTTGCCACCGAGAGCTCATTGTGTCGGGGAGAGGCGTCGCGCGACGGCGAGACTGGTTTGAGCTCAGATTCTACTGAGCGGAAGCCCGCGTGAGTAAAAGGAAATGAAATGAAACGACGCGACGCGACACGACTTGACTCAAGCCCACCATATCCACGTAACGTAAGTAAGTCCTCTGGCTGGCCGGAGCATCGCGGCCCCACTCTCTCTACTTTCTATATGGACCGGGCGGCCGACGGCGGTCCTCAAGGAGTGCGAGAGGCCCAGCGAAAGCGGCGCGCGTCGCGGCGTAGAGTTTGCGGCGCGGCGCGGTTACGAGCGCGATAGCGACGGCGACCGCGTTGGCGGCGAGGCAGGCGAAGGAGGCCGCGTGCGCGAGGTCGAAGAGAGGTTGCGGGTCGATGTACGGCGCGAGGGCCTTCTGGGCGTCGAGGGTTGCCGGAGCGTCGGGCGTCGCGGCGATGAGAAGGAGCGCGACCGTCGCGTAAACTCGCCCGGCGATTCCGAGGGATAGGGGCGCGAGAAGCGCCGGCCATTCGACGGGCATCGGCGGGTCGGGCTTGTAGCGGACACCGACGACGACTTCCCGGCGTTTTTTAGAAACCGGGAGTTTGACCGTCCGATCGCTTTTTTCCTTGGTCGAGTTGATCGTCGACGCGCCGGCGGCGAGAGCGGCGTCGAGAGAGGCTCCGAGGCGCACCCCCCGTACGGGGGGGGGCGTCTCTTTTAACTCGACGCGCGGAGGGGGCCTTTTTTGCGTCGCAATCCCGAGGGCCTCCGAGACGAAGATGTGGCCGCCGGCGTCCATTATCTCTTCGACGAGAAAGCCGTAGCCAAAGCGCTCCAGTTCCGTATAGGCCAGCGCGTCTTCGGTTTTCTCGTCGTCGTCGTCGTCTGGTGCCTCGGGCAACAAACTCTCGAGGGAGAAGAGGTAGTTCCCGGCGCGCCAGAGCGGATTGGCCATCGCGGCCTCCCGTTTCGCGATGATTTTCTCGCGCATCGTTTGCGTCTCTTCGATGCGCGAAGCACGCGCCGCGAGATACTCGCGCACCTTGGTTTCGAGGTCCGCCGACACCCGTGGCTGGCTCGTCACCAAGCTCGGGGCCTCTTCGTCGATCGACTGCCAGGAATGGAGGATCGTGTTCTTGGTCGTCCGGAGGGCGCCAAGGGCCGCAACCCACAGCAACATCTTTCTTTCCGTTGGGTGGTCCTATGACGGGGTGGTTTCGATGCTGCGACTGGCGGCAGACGGCGACGCTCATTGCGATCCTGGTCTACACCGCGTTCGACCTCGCTCTATGGCGCGTGGACGTCGTCTCGAAACCCATGAAGCTGCTCGCCGTGTTTGTCCACGAGGCTTCGCACGCGTCCGCCTGCATCCTGACAGGAGGCACCGTCAGATCCCTCGAGGTCAACATCAACGAGGGCGGCGTGACGCGCTTCTCGGGTGGCTGGCGCAGGATTGTCACGCCCGCGGGCTACCTTGGCGGCGCGCTCTGGGGCGCCGTGGGTACTACCTGCTGCGGGACGACGCCCGGCCAGTACGTTTTGGTCGGGCTGTTGGGGAGCGGGCTCCTCGCCACCCTCGGCCTGTCGCTCTTGCACTCCAGCAGGCTCGACAGCCCTCTAACCACCATCGGGACCTGCGTCTTCTTTCTCGGCGTCCTCGCCGCGCTCCTCGCGCTCCACGTCCTCGTCGCCGAGGACGCTCTGCGCTTTGGCCTTCTTTTCGTCACCACCTACATCTCCCTCTTCTCTGTCGCCGACATTTATGATGACTGCGTCGCCCGCTACGTTTCCACCGCGGCCGAGAAATCCGATGCCGTCGTCTGCGCGAAGCTCTGTCCTATCTTGCCGGCGCGAGGTTGTGCGTCCTCCTTCGCCATCATCCCGATGATGATAATGATTGATGATGATGATTATCCGCAGGGGGTGTCGTCTGGTTCCTCGCGAGCCTCGGCTTGTGGTTCCTTGGCATCAGCTTCTGTCTCTACCTCACGGGATGATACGATATGGAGAAGAAGAAGAAGACGAAGAAGAAGTTAGGCGCACCGACGAGAAACAACATCATCATCATCATCACCCAGCCTCCTGAGGGTGGTGCTTGGTCGTGGTTGCCGCTCTGAAAACATTGTTTTCGTTGGAGAAGAGGGAGAGGAGGGTGTCGAGGTGGACGGGGTTGGAGAATCGCTGCTGGCGCGGCTGGTTCTTGGGGTTGGGTTTGAAGGTAGCGACGTCGGGATCGGTCGAAGGGAGGAGAGGCGAGCTCGGGGTCGGTGCGGCGGCTAGGGCTCTCGCGTCGTCGACGGCGATCCCGAGAGCCCGGGCGACGAGGTCTATCGGCGCCGTGCAAAAAGTCTGCGACAGCAATCCCAAGATGAAGCGACGGAGGTGCGGCGCAAAGCCCGGGACCTCGATGTCGCGCGCGTGTTCCCAAAAATCGGCGAAGCGCGACGTCTCGACGAGTTGTTCGCACTTGCCGAGGCGACGGAGAAGGGGTGTTGAGTCGGCGAGCTTGTGCGGGCAGATGCAGAGGATCGCGCTCATGTCGGCTTTTGGCCGCGCCATCATGGCCTTGGCAAACACCAACTCGAGGATTTCCGGGCGACACCGGTGGGGCGAAAACTGGTACAGCTTGACGAGGGCCTTGTTGGCCTTGGCATCGTACGTCTCCTCGCGGACCTGGACCCCGACGTGATTTTCGAGGGTTTCGATCGAGCTCTCCTTGTACTGCGCCGCCGTGTTCAGCACCATCGTCACGCCCTCGGGCCTCGGGGCTATCGGAGGCTCGCTTTCCGCGATCATCGTCAATATCACGCACCAGGGTTTATTTTTAAAGGTCGACGACGGTTAAGAGGGGGGGGTCTTTCTTTTAAGGGATCGGTCAAGTTTGGTCAATAAGTTTGGTCAATTTCTTTCAAGTTTGTTCGATTTTGATGTATGTTTGAGGAAGCAAAAGTGCAGGCCAGTAAGTTCACCTAGTCCCAATCTCTAACCCCAGTAAGTTCACCTATCCCAATCTCTAACCCCAGTAAATTCGGTGTAAACCCAATCTCTAACCCCAGTAAGTTCGGCGTAAACCCACACCCACTCACCCCACTCTCCTTTGAGCTCGTCGCTCTCACCCCTGCCAATCTAAGCTGCTTTGATCCGCACACGCCGCTAAGCTTTGAGTTTACTCTAAAAGCCCCAGTAAGTTCGCACTTGGTCTCAGTAAGTTCACCTGGTCACTTAGTTCACCTAGTCCCAATCTCTAACCCCAGTAAGTTCACCTGGTTCCAGTAAGTTCACCTGGTCCCAGTAAGTTAACCTATAGTGCGTGTTAGACGCCGGGAGGGGGCTTATCGGTATTGCGCAGCACGTGTGGGGTAGGGTGGAGTCGTCGACCCAGAAGAGGGTATCCTCGGGGTTGCCGATCGACAGAGAGCCACGTAGAGCTGGACGTGGCAGAAGACGGGCTTGGGCAAGAGGACGCCGACCTCGCGGGGCGTCTGGCCCTGGCTCTTGTTGATCGTTTGGCGTCGGCGGGCCTTAAGGGATACAGGTTGGAGGAGCCTCGGTGACAACGACACGATCGATCATGTATCTGGTACCGTTGCAGTGGCCGTGCGACGGGTCGAGGTTGCGAAGACTTTAAGCTCGCGATCAAAGTCAGCATCCCGTTGGTTGTCAGGGAGTTGAAAACTCTACTGTAAAGAGCGAGGCGTCGTCTTCCGACCCAGCCTAGTAGCCGAAAAGAACTCCGACGCCTCGTCTCCGGGAAAAAAAGGCCGCGGTCATGCGCGCGTTGTCAGCATCGACAACATCGTTTCGACGGGGCGTGAGAATGGCGCGCTGAAAGAGCCGCCGCGGGTCGTGGAAATAGTCTGCGAGGTCGCCGTAGACGGCTTGGAGGATCACTGTCTGGCTCTCGCGCCTACCTGATCCTTACTCTCGCGCCTACCTGATCCTTACCCTAAATCGAGGGTCAAACAGACAGACAGACAGACAAACATCTGTCGATTAGTAGTTAGGACAAGTGCAGGCCAGTAAGTTCACCTACTCCCAATCTCTAACCCCAGCAAATTCGGCGTAAACCCAATCTCTAACCCCAGTAAGTTCGGTGTAAACTCACACCCACTCTCCTTTGAGCTCGTCGCTCTCACCCCCGCCAAGCTGCTTTGATCCGCACACGCCGCTAACCTTTGAGTTTACTCTAAAACCCCCAGTAAGTTCACCTGCTCCCAGTAAGTTCACCTGGTCACTATATTCATCTAGTCCCAATCTCGAACCCCAGTAAGTTCACATTGTCCCAGTAAGTTCACCTACAGTGCGCGTGTAGACACCGGGAGGGGGCTTATCGGTATTGCGCAGCACGTGTGGGGTGGGGTGGAGTCGTCGACTCGGAAGAGCATATCCTCGGGTTGCCGATCGACAGAGAGCCACGTAGAGCTGGACGTGACAGAAGACGGGCTTGGGCAAGAGGACGCCGACCTCGCGGGGCGTCTGGCCCTGGCTCTTGTTGATCGTTTGGCGTCGGCGGGCCTTAAGGGATACAGGTTGGAGGAGCCTCGGTGACACGACACGATCGATCATGTATCTGGTACCGTTGCAGTGGCCGTGCGACGGGTCGAGGTTGCGAAGACTTTAAGCTCGCGATCAAAGTCAGCATGCCGTTGGTTGTCAGGGAGTCGAAAACTCGACTGTAAAGAGCGAGGCGTCGTCTTCCGACCCAACCTAGTCGGCCGAAAAGAACTCCGACGCCTCGTCTCCGGGAAAAAAAGGCCGCGGTCATGCGCGCGTTGTCAGCATCGACAACATCGTTTCGACGGGGCGTGAGAATGGCGCGCTGAAAGAGCCGCCGCGGGTCGTGGAAATAGTCTGCGAGGTCGCCGTAGACGGCTTGGAGGATCACTGTCTGGCTCTCGCGCCTACCTGATCCTTACTCTCGCGCCTACCTGATCCTTACCCTAAATCGAGGGACAAACAGACAAACAAACAAACAAACAGACAAACATCTGTCGATTAGTAGTTAGGGACAAACAGACAGACAAACAAACAAACAAACAGACAAACATCTGTCGATTAGTAGTTAGGATATTCTCAGGTTTGGTCATTTTCAATAGACGTTTGATCAGTTAAGTTTGGTCACTCCCAAGTTGCATTAAGTTTGATCAATCAACCCTTCGAGTTTGATTAATAACCTTGTAAGTTTGGTCAACAAGTTTGATCACTACTCCTCAAACTTCCACAGTCTCCTCAAACTTCCACAGTATTGACCAAACTTTGACTTTTAAAATCAAACTTAAGAAGGCTTTTCAAGGGGGCGCGTGAGCGCTTTTGGTGCGAAAATGCTGTAAAAACAAGAGCTAGGTGCTGCAGCCACGCAGAATCTACCGTGGCGTTACACGCGCGGCATGGGCACCCCATGACCGGCTTAGAAGGAGATCCACCCTAAGACAGCGCGGCGATACGCAAGGAGAGCGGGCAGCGACGCGCGGCATAGAGAGCAGATTCCCACGGCTTGGCGTGTTTAAGCTGAGCCCATTCTCGTACCTTCCATCGTTCGTAGAAGCCACCCAAACCGCGACTCACCACGGTAGTGTTGCCGTGGTCGTACTTCATTCTTCAGCAACAAGCGGACATCGGACACCAGACTTACATGGTCTGCTTGAGACGGATCACCCCATTCTGCATCCCAAAATCCTAGAGGGAGCGCGTCTTTGATAATCGACTCGGGGTCGAGAACGCGAAACTCGACGACCTCGAGAAACTGCGCGAGCAACACCCCTCGAGCACCCAAAGATTGTAGTCCCACACTTGTGCGGGACCGTAGAGGACCACGTTCAGGAGTTCCTCACCGTCGCGTACCCGATCCGGAGTTAGCTGTCCAACTTGATCATGGGACGGCAACGCGAGCACGTGCCGTTACGCCAGCATAAACAACTCGCACGACCGTAAGTGAACACCTGCTTATCCTCCTCCTCCTCGCGCATCTCGACAACCCCGCCCTGCCGCAAGATCTCCCCGGGAGCTGCTGCTGCACCGTCGAGCACTGTACAAGAAAGTCGGCAAATACAAGCTGCGGCGCGAAGGGATGTCAAGACGTCGGCAGCCTCGCTCCAGAAGATCGCTGACACCACCCCTGTCATTCTAACCGGGTCATCAATACGAGTCTAAAATACGACAAGTTTGATGTGATTGTTCGAAATTTGATCACACCATTGAATGCCTCCAAGTTTGACCATACACACGCATCAACATACGAATACTCGCAGAACAACATCCACAAACAAGGCATGCGTAAGACAACGCTGCTACCACGCTGTTTCGTCGCCCAAGATTATTCGAATGCGCCTTATTAGCTCGATGTTTATGACGGACTACAGCGAACGATCCCGGTTCGTCATCTCGTGCCTTTAGCGGATGACATTGTTGCAGATGTCTATCAAACGCATATGCCGAGAAGAGCCGCCTGACTGACTAACTTACTAACTAACTTCAGACCTCGCCCGAGCATGGGAGCCAGGCCGGACCGGCAGGAGCAGGTACGGAATCACAGAGGAAAATCACGCAGTTGGGGCAGAGGCGAGGGACGAGGACGGACTTGTTGATGGTGGACCGCCACTGTGCGCGGTCTTGTGCGAGGTCGTGCAAAAGCGTCGCAGGCCGCGGACGTGTTGGTCCATGAACAATCGACCTGTCCGTCGCGTTCTGCCCAACCGAGCGAACCCCATCCCAGCGCGGACTTTCCGGGTGCTAACCGGCCAGCGAGCCGCCTGACTTGCCCTCCATAAAGCCCTTGATGAGGACCGACACGGCCTCGCAGAAGTGCTTCGCGCGATAGCTCGGCAAGAAGGTTCGGAGCAGGTGTGCCTTTTAGCACACGTGACGGTATTGTCTACTTGCACATCACAACGAGCAGCACGCACATAAAAGCTGCATCTTGCATATAGCACTTGAACGACAGCGCTGTCGCGCTGTAGACCATGTTGTACGCGCCGTCAACTTGTGTGACTGCCGCAAGTCGGCCTCGAGAACACACATGCTGAACTTGGCATCTTGGTTAGATCGAGTAAAGTGGTGCCTCGTATTTGCGCGCTCTGAGCTGCGACAGCGTACTCGGCGATCTCTCACAGTCGTTTACCTTCGTCTGGGCACGCGACTTCTTGTATTCTTTCTCGGCGTCGTGGTCAACCGACGTCGGCGTGTTACCACCACGCTCCCGCTCGACCTGAGCGAAGCCCGCATCGATACCGCGTTCGTTTCGAAGTCGAAGGACGATCCGGAGTCACAGCGCGACATGCAGAACCGCTGAAAGCTTGATCACGGCGGGCCTTGTTTTTTTGTCTTTAAATGTCGACTGCTAAGAGGCCTTGTTTTGTCAGCGAACCGTATGTTTGCTCTCTAAGAGTACAAGTTTAGTCAACCAAGAGACGGATTGACCAAACTTAAGTGACCAAACTTGTTGAAGGTTTACGGTGACCAGACTTATATGGTGGTAGGAAACTTGACTTTTCCCTTCTTTTAACTGCTTATAAAAATGGATCGATCGATCGATCTTGAGGGTTTTGATGACTAGTGGTAGTGGACACTGGCAAATCAACGATGTTCGCGTTGTTGTGCGGGTGCTGCTCTCGTGAGGCAGCCTCGTCGGGCTCGACCGAGATGGTATCGAACCCGGTACGAAACAGCGACGACACGCGGGACTTTTACGATCCCGTCGAGGGCTGGCTCCATCGTGTCACGGACGAGGACAAGGTGAAGGTTTGGGCGTGTTTGCGCGAGCGTCACTTGTATTACTACGACGCGCGCGCGAAAACCTCCGCGAGGCCGGTCGGGTACGTGGACCTGCGCGGGTGCCGGCTCAAGACCGCGCGCGAGTGGCAGGCGACGTCGTCCCCCGAAAAAAAGAAAACGACGAAAAGTTTGTTTTTCGCGGGGTCGGCGAAGAAGAAGAAGAAGAAGAAGACCGACAAGACTTTTTCCCTCCGGGAAGGGAGCTCGTTGTTGAGCGCGACGTTTGAGTGCGGAGAGGGCTACGAGGCGTGGATCGAGGCGATCGAGGCGGCGATTGCGGGCCGGGTACACCGGGCTCCGGCGCACCGCGGGGCGACGGTCGAGGCCAAAGCCACGAGGGTCGCGCCCCTCGAGCTCCCGACGTTGAGCGGTCCTTTACGGAAGCAGGCGATTGGGAAATTCATGATGTCGAAAAAATCAGCCAAAAAGTGGCAGCTGCGGCACTTCAAGCTCGAGGGCGGGGTGTTGCGATACTACTCGGAGAACAACGCGCTCAAAGGGGAGGTGTCGCTGGCGGGATGCTCGGCGCAGCGGAGCGACTTGGAGATCTGCGTGGTGCTCCCCGAGGGCAAGTACCTCAACCTGCGTGCCGTGACGGCCGCGGACGCCGAGCGGTGGGCGGGGGGGTTCCACGACACGATCGCGCTCCTCGCGGCCGACCCGGGTCGGGCGCGGAGGATCGGAAACGCGAAGGACACCGAGTTGGGCGTCGAGCCGACGGAGAGACGGCGCCTGATTTTCGGGCGTCGCTTCGTCGCGGACGACGACCCCGACTTTTTTTCTCGCGATGAGCGCCAGCAGCTGCAGGAGCGGGATGTTTTCATCGACGAGGCCGCGCGCGCGACGGTGACGCGGGCGATGGTGGCGACGCGCGCCGCGGCAGACTTTGTGTTCGAGGCGGGATTCGACTGGAACGACGACGACGACGACGTGAAGAAGAACAAAGAAGGCGACGACGACGTGGACGAGAGCGATGAGTTGCTCGCGGCGCTGTCGTCGCAGTTTCGGGAGGAAGTGTTCGAAGCGGGAGACGCGGTCGTGTGGCAGGGCGAGGAGGGCGACAAGTACTACGCGATCGAGACGGGGTGCGTCGAGCTGTTGCGCGACGGCGTCAAGTTCGGGAAATCGTTGGCGAGCGGCCAGGGGTTTGGGGAACTCGCGCTCGCCCACGGCACGCCGCGCGCGGCGACGGCGCGATGCGTCGCGAAGACGCGCGCTTGGTCGCTGCGTCGCGGAGCGTATCGGGCGGTCGCGGGTCGCGTCGTTGCCGCCGAATTCGGCGGGCGCGTCGGGTTCCTGCGCCAGGTGAGCCTCCTCCACAGCTTCGCCGACATGACGATCCAAAAGCTCGCGGCGTCCTTGGTGGAAAAAACGTATCTTCCGAACACGACCATCATCCGCGAGGGCGAGCGAGGCGACGCGTTTTTCGTCGTCAAGCGCGGAGTGGTCGCGATCAGCACGCGCAAGCACGGGGTCGTGTCGCGGTGCGGTCCCGGGGATGCCTTCGGCGAGCGGGCGCTGTTGCACAACGAGCCGCGCGCGGCGACGGCGCGCGTGGAGGACCGCGAGCCCGCGCGGTGCTACGTGCTCGAGCGCCGCGCGTTCCTCGAGCTCCTGGGCCCGGCCGCGGAGGTCGTCGAGCGAGAAGAGCGAAAGAAGATCCTGCGGTCGGTCAAGCTCCTGGCGCCCCTCGAAGACCCCCAGCTCGAGGCCCTCGCCGGCGCGATGACGCAGGTCGCCGCGAAAGCCGGGGATACGATCGTCAAACGCGGCGACGCGGGCGACGCGTTTTACGTCGTCAGATCGGGCGCCGTCGACGTGGTCGATCGCCGGGGATCGGTCGTCGCGACGCTCCGCGCGGGCCACTTCTTTGGCGAGAGCGCCATCCTCAAGAACAAGCCGCGCGACGCCGACGTCCGAGCCGCGGACGAAGACGCGGTCCTCCTGAGGCTCCGCCGCCAAGACTTCGTCGACCTCCTCGGCCCCGTCGAGGCCGTGCTCCGAAAGGAGTCGGACCGGCGCGCCGCCGAGCTCGCTAACGGCCTCAAGTTCGGCGCGCGCCTCCTCGTCCACGGCATCCACGCCTCCAAGCCAAAAAAGAAGAACGAGGCCGTCGAGCCTTCGGACATCCTGCCCGGCTGGCGATCCTCGTCGTCGGTTCCTCGTTTCGAGTCGCTCCGGGAGCTCAAATGGTCGGCGATTCCCGAGGTCGGGGCCCTCGGGCGCATCGCTCTCGTCAAGGACAAGAGCACCGGCGAGTGCTTCACGCTCCGCTCGGTACGCAAGCGGCGCATCGCCGCGCTCGACTACGAGGTCGGGCTCCGGCGCGAGAAGGACATTCTCGTCGGGCTATCGTCGCCCCGCGTCGCTTCGCTCGTCGCGACCGCTTCCGACCGCGACCGCGTCTACCTCCTCTCCGAGGCGCTCCCCGGCGGAGACCTCTGGGCGCAAATCCACGAGAATTCTACTACCTCGGAGAAAGCGCGGCGCTTCTACTGCGCGTCGGCGGTCGCCGCCGTCGAACATCTTCACGCGCGCGGCGTAGCCCACCGATCCATCGCGCCCGAGGCCTTCTGGATCGCCGCCGACGGCCGTCTGAAATTCTTCGAATTATCTTGCGCGCGCCGCCTCGCTCCCGGCGACCGCGCCAACACGCTCTGCGGCGCGCCCGACTACATCGCGCCCGAGGTCATCCTCGCGATGAGCCACGACGCCGCCGTCGATCTCTGGGCCCTCGGCGTCCTTATTTTCGAAGTAATGCATCGAAGGTCACTCTTCGCTCGAAAAGACGGCTCTCACGCCGACCTCTTCTCCCGCATCGTCCACCCCGAGGCAACGCTCCAGCGCGTCTGGTCGGCCACCAGCTACGCCGCCAAGCTCGTGTGCGCGCTCCTGCGTCGCCGCGAGACCGAGCGCCTCGGTCGACGCAGAGCCGGCTTCGCGGACATCTGGAACCACCGCTTCTTCAGCGGCATCACGCCCGCCCTCGTCGCCGCCAACGCCAGCCCGCCCTGGCTCCCGCCCTCGACAACCGACGGCGTCGTCCCAGACTCGGACCTACGGGGGGACGACGACGACGACGACGACGACGACCCCCCCAAACGTCGCCTTACCTTCTATCTCGCGGCCTTCTGATGATAACAAAAAATTGTACAAGCATAATAAACCGCAACAACATAGCGCAGATTTTGCAGAGGATTTGTTTTATTAGTGTCAAATTCCTTTTTGTTCGGCCATCAAGGAGGGTTGTTAAAGTCGATTCGATCGGCGACCCCGCCTTAGCAGGATGCGTCGATAGCACGCATCTAGACTAGGACTAAAAACTGCTTTTGTCTGGAGAATCTGCTCAGCGTCGCTATTGCCGAAGGCGAAGACGCCGGTCGTCGATCGACGCGCACACGAACGATATTATCAATTTTAACCCAAAACCCTCCCAAGAAGAATAAATGTTACGCAAAGAAGGTTGGTGAGATCAGTGGTTAGGAGTAAAATGGAAGGGTAAGAGAGAGAACAATCAAGTGGTAAGGGAAAAAATCGAAAGCTTACGAGTACTTGCACGATGGGGGGAACGCCGCCGTAGGTTCATAATAAAATACGAGGATAGTATGGAAGGCAGCACCTCTCAGTTAACGCGGCGCGCGCCGCGGCGCGCGTCGTTGATCTCGGGTGCGGAGCTCGATCAGCAAGCTCTCGCCCTCGACCGAAAGAAGTTCAACGCCGAAAGGCGCGCGACGCTGGCCAAAACCGCGCTCTCCCGAAGCACTTCAAGTATCTCGGAGGCGCCCCCGCGGACGGCCCTCGACTCGGCGCAGGTCATCGCCCAGGAAAACAACAGAAACGCACCGAGTTGCGCTCTGGAGGCCGTCGTGGCCTTCGGCCCGCTCGGCGCGAAGATCAGCGAGGCGGTGCGTCGACGGCGGCGCGCGTGCCGCTGGGCCGGCGCCGAAACTGTGTGGTCTCCGGGGGTGCTGTCTCCCGCGGGGGTCGTCAAGTTCCTCGAGGAGCCCGAGGTGGCGACGCTCGTCGAAGCCGACGACCTCGCGGGCACGCGGTCGGCAGAACTAGCTATGGCGATGGAGTTAGTCGAAGACCGACACGTCGAGCAAGCGTCGGTCGTCCTCGCGCTCGCGCCCGACGCGTGGATCAGCGACCGCGAGGACGATGCCACGCTTCTGGCCTGTCTCTCCACGCTCGTCTGGCCCTCGCGCTGCGCCACCGTCGTCCTCTTGGAGACGGCGCGCGCCGCGACCGTCGCCGCCGAGTCCGCCCTCGCCGCCGACGCCTCGTGCGCCGCCGCCTGCGCCGCCTCCGCGCGCTGCGTTTCTGCCGACAAGAACAACTTGGACGCGATCCGCGCGGCGGCCCTCGAAGTCTCCAGCCACAAGCTCGACGCCGAGAAGTCCGCGCGCGGCGCCCACGACGTCGCTCACGGCGGCTGGCTCTCGGAAGCTCTCGTCGACAACCTCGCCGACCTTCTCGAGCGCAGAGACTTCGAGGACAGCCTTATCGCGGCGGAGGGTCTCCCGAAAGACGAGAAAACCCTCGCGTCCTTTCGAGCCGCCGTCCAGCGCGCGCGCTCGCGCGTCGCCTCGCGAGCTGCCAACGCCCGCGCCAGAGTCGCCTTTGCTACCAGGGCCGCCGACGTCGCGGCCGCCGCTGACGCCGAGGCGCGCGACTACCTTCACCGTGCGACCGGGGACGCGAGCAACAGCTCGCTCTCTGATCATCTCGACCAGCAGGAGCGCGCGGCCGCGTGGCGCCACGAGCTCAGAGCGCTGGCGCGGGCAAACAACGACGCCTTCTCCGACCTCACCAAGGCCCCAGCCGACCGCCGGGCCTTCGAGGCGACCAAGTCCTCCAAGCGTGTCGCCCTCACACTCGCGGCCGCCATAAGGACCCGAAATCAAAAGCCCGCCGTGCCAGACGGGACGCTCCGCCGCTCAAAGCGATCGCTCGCGATCGGCACCCCCCGGCGTCACGACTGACTCTTCCCGCGCGCGGGGAATTTTAAAAATTACTTTCTCTTTATTTAGATGATGGCCGGAAACACACACACGTGGAGCAAGAAGCGCCCCAGGGCTCGGCCGACGCAACATGCCTGCCTGCCTGCCTTTGCGGGCCGTACGGAGGATGAAGACAGCTCTGGCATCGTCGTGTCTCCTGTGTCCTTCAGGGCGTTGGCTTGTTGGTTGGAAGGAGGCCGGCGTCGTCGTCGTCGTCATATTTTCCCTTTTCGGACTGATGGTCGACGATCTGGAGCCGCGCGTGCACGTTGAGCTTGCTACCCTCACCAAGTAATCCATAAGCCATCCAAAAAAAAACGGGCTTCGAAGACGAACGGACGGGCGGACGGACGTCAAAAGCTCCATGCGCAGCTCGACGAGCGCGAACGAGGCGTATGACAGCGGCACTAAGGCCGCCATCGAACCGATACATCCGAACTCTTCTTCCTCGGGACAGCAAGTCAAGCCAAGTGAGTTACAACGCAGAGCTATTTTTCTGGACCTGCACGAAAGACGCCTGCCGATGCTATACCTGCCATGAGAAGAAAAAATTGGCCCCCAACCTCCCGTTTCGCGCGACGCCATTTGTTTTTTCCGCAGCACGCGTGCGGTAAGTTAATAAGTCAAAGGGGATAGGCAGCACGCCGAGGGTGCTTGGTCCTGGTGTAGTCGCGTTGGCGACCAAGGTTGTAGTCGCGTTGGCGACCGTGGTTGTAGTCGACGTCGTCGTCGTGAAGCGCGTTGTCGTGGACGCGGACGAATCCGCGCTGCCACGGACCCGGGTTCGGGCGTCGGACGGGGCTCGTGACTTGGTGCGAAATGATCGTGGTTCGGCGCGGCTTGGTGCGCTGGCGACGAGGGCACGCTTGTTCTTTGTCGAGGCCGACGCGGTGAATGAGCGCCTTTAGTGCGGCAACGACGGTAGGGCGCGCGAAGGACTCGAGCACCTCGGGGTTCTCGGCGCGAGCAAACTTGGCGACGGCGGCGTCTAGAGCCCGTTGTGCCACGAGGAGGTCCAGTTCGGGGACGGAGTGCTGCTCGCGCGTGTGGGATCGCCGGGATATCGCTGGACGGCTGTCGGCGGTCTTCGCGGCGAGGAACGGTTCGAGGGCCAGGAGCTGCGCTTCGAGGGTGGTCGCGTGGGGCAAGAGGTTGTAGGCGGTGGCGCGGCGCTCGTCCGTCTTGGTACATCCCTCGCAACGGGCAAGCTCGGCCCAGCGCCTCAAGTAGAGGAGGTAGAGCGTCCAGTGCGCGGCGGCGATCGCCGGCTCGCGGTTCGAAGCGCGGGCTTTGTGGAAGACGGCGGATCGCTGCGCCGCAAGCGCATCGGCCTCCCGCGCCAACAGATCCGATGGGATTCCCGCCCACGAGCGCTGGCTGGGGTCGTCCGATTCATGGCGCGCCCATGCGCCTCCGGCGCTGTCCGTCAATCGTAGCCCGGCGACGCCCGTCGCGTAGCACCGGTACGGGCCGCAGGTGCCAGGCCCGTCGGTCGGGCGGCCGCACGCCCAACAGAAAGAGTGCTTGCAGCGCCAGCACCTCATGTGCAGGCATCCCCCGTTCTTCTCGATCGAGGCCGCGCACTTGGGACACGGTCTCGTGTTCCGGCGCAAGTAAAGGGCCGAGGCCTCCTCGTCGTCCAGCAGACCGCGCGACTCCTCGAACTTCCGGAACGCGGCACACGGGGTCCCGAGGTGGGTGTCCGCGCCGCAAGACCCGCATCTCAGAGCGCCGCAGCCGCCGCACAGGTGCGACGCGGGGCCCACGAGGAGCCGATCGCAGGTGGGGCACCACCTGGCCGTCGGGTCGGCAAAGGACTCTCGCCGCCATTTCGCGATGCGCCACACGGCGTCGGCGGCTCCGGGGCCCTCGCCGGCGAGCGACGCGGCGGTACAAAGGTTCACGCGCACCGCGCACCTCGCTCCAGGGCACCGCACGTCTGCGGAACCGTTGCGGGCCTCGGAAGTTAAGTACGCGTGCCAGCACGCGGAGCAGCAGCGATGGCCGCAAGAGAGGGCGAGCCCGTCCTCGACACGGTCGCCGTCTTCGAGGCAGATCGCGCACGGCCCGTTGGAGGTCGTGGCGCACAATAGCCCCCCAGTCGTGTTTTCCTCCTTGGAGGATTCTCGCCACAGCTGAAACGGCGTGAGGGAATCGTGCCGGACGCGCGCGACGCGGAACGCCGTCCTCATGGCCTTGGCAAGTGGGTGCGGAGCGGGGTGAAGGGTGGACGCCGCCACCATGAATCGGGATGCCTCAATCAGCCGTCGGGCAGTGGCGAGCGCCTCGGCTGGCGTGGCGTCCACCGCCGCGAGCTCCGCCTCGAGGTCCATCGCGTCCTCGGGCGACGCGCCGACGAGCGGCCGAACCCGTAGACCTGCCGTCGCGCGTCCAGCGCCTCGCGCGACGCGGGCGACGACGACGAAAGCGGTGCGCCCGTTTTCGACCGTCATGGAGTACCAGGCATCGGGACCGACCTCGACGCGGTCCGCGACCTTGGCGACGGCAGCGAGCTCTGAGAGCACGACGCGCGGCGCGAAGGCCGGAGGCGCGCTCGCGCTCCGTGCAAGCGGCGACGGCGGCTCGAAGGGCTCAGACCGTCGCCGCTCGATCGGTGGTCGCGGTAGCAGCAGCTCGCGGCCGACCATTCTCCTCGTCTTCTTCTTAGGTGGTGGGTCGCGAGACGTGCTGACCTCTTCGACGCTCACCTCGGCGACATCCTTGACCCTGCCAGCCTTCTTCGAGGGCTTTGGGACCATGACGTCGCCGAGCGTCAGGGGCACCCGCGAGCACGCCGAGCCGCAGGACTCGTCCCAGTCTTCGTAGTCATCGTCGGCGTCGTCGTCGAGGCCGCCGAAGTGGATATGCTCGCGCACGCCGATGCGAGCACAAGCCTGACCGTGCATGGTGCCGAGGACGGCCATGTAGCGGCCACCGCTATCGTCGCGTCGCGCCCGAATGCGGTACCCGGGCATGGTGCTCGAGAGCCGTCGCTCTTAGTTCTTGTCGGCGGCTGGCTACTAAGTTCAAACTCAGAACACGCGAAGAAGCAGACAAGCAAGTTGGCGATATCGCCAGTTGGACGACAGTCGACAACTCTTTCTTTTCTGTTTACTTTCCATATGGTCGACTGCAAATAAAAGGGGGAAGGCCGAGTGGGCCGAGGGCTCAGAGCCCATCTCCGCGGCTCGAGCGCTTACGATAGTAGAGCAGGTCTTCCGTGGAAAAGAACCGGCTCTCAGCGCGCGCGCGACGTCTAGCACCCATCGTGGACAGCTCGAGCGTACGTTGGTGAGGGTCAGCGATGGGGCGCATGGCGAGGAGTGCGCGGGCACCGGAGATGGATGGTGATACTGAGCGTGCGGAAGATGCTTGTCGCAGTTGCGGGGTATGCATCGTTGACGTTGCGAGCACCTACATGTCGCCAAGCATGATCAACGAAGCGCTGAGCAATGAAGGGGGCAAAGTCGCGAAGGGCGGTGCTACATTCACTTGAATTTCCAAGGACGAAGCCCTGGCTGCCGACGTAGCCTGCCCTGGAGGCGCAGTTGGGAAGGTTCCGAGGACCAGTGTTGCTAGGGAGGCCAGCATGTGTGCCAGTGGTCGTGAGCATGGCGGGCGTTGAGAAACGCGCGGTGGTCGACAGCAGGACGTCCGCCGGGTTCGCAGGCGGCTGCTGGGTAGTAGTTGTTCCGTGACCAAGCGAGGGTTTTGAAGTCCGAAATTCGTCGTTTGTTGCGAGTCGGGTACGTACAGAGGAAGTCGGGGACCAGAAGTTTCCGACCAACTAATGTTCAAACGCGGTGGCCAAACGACGCCGAATTTCAACCGGGAGGGAAGATTTCATCTTTAAAAACGGCTCGAGGTGGTAGGGGATGCGCGCCTCCATGAAGAGGTCGGCGATCCAGAGGACCGGATCGTGCCACTGGCGAGCGCGATTTGAGGCATCGCTGACAAGGGTGAAGTTGCACAACAGGATGTGTCCATGGGGGTCGAGCACACTGGGCGGAGGGAGATCGTTGACCTGTACATCAAACGAGACCAGCGAGAGTCGGCTGACGTGCCCTGAAGTAGTTGCAAGCGGCGTTTGTCCACTTCCCTGGTGCCAACACACGGGAGTGTGTGGGGATGGAAGAGACCAGCTTTGTGCTGTAGCTGTCTCAGGCGAAGAAGGCAGCACGACGAGGATCTGAGAGTGGGATCTGTTGGAAGGGGAGCGCAAGTGCAGTCAGCTGGGCCGACTCGACTTGGGAAGTGATGGCATGCTGGAGGCGATAGATGACAGAGTACGTGTTTGTGGATGTCTGGAGTCTCGTTCTGGCAGCGTCCGCAGGAACTGAAAGGGGCCCTGAGGTGATTGGGGTAACGGGCTGGCCTGGTCGTTGGGTGGCAGAAGTGACGCTCGTGGCGCTATAGTGCCATGAGGAACGAAGTTCTACTCTCCAAGATCCCCACTCCAAGACGAAAGCCGTTGTTAAAAGAGACGTAGAGCGTTGAATTCCATACCCTCGTCGAATAACCTTCAAGCACCATCACGCACCCCCCCCTCTTATCAGTCGACCTTCAAAAACCCTCGTTGAACCCCCCAGACTAGGTCCCGCATACTTTTGGCACATCCCTCCTATGTCCCCTCACAACGTACCAAAACCTTCAAGCACCCACACGCACCAGTCGGCCTTTAAAAACCATCTTTGATCAGTCGAACTAACTAACTAACTTCAGACCTCTCCCGAGCATGGGAGCCAGGCCGGACAGGCAGGAGCCGATCCGGAATCACAGAGGAAAATCACGCAGTTGGGGCAGAGGCGAAGGACGAGGACTCGTTGATGACGGACCGCCACTGCGCGCGGTCTTGTGCGAAGTCGTGCAAGAGCGTCGCAGGCCGCAAACGTGTTGGTCCACGAACAATCGACCTGTCCGTCGCGTTCTGCCCAACCGAGCGAACCCCATCCCAGCGCGGACTTTCCGGGTGCTAACCGGCCAGCCCGGGAGGCGAGCAGGCACCGTCTCACTCCGGGACGGCCGGGGCCGCCGCAGGGAGCAAGCGTGTTAGGCGCCGTCCTCCATCGCAACCAATGGTTAGCGATCGCAGGGTTAGGGAGGTCGAACTTTAACTAACTTAACTAACTTCGGACCTCTCCCGGGCATGGGAGCCAGGCTGGACCGGCAGGAGCCGGTCCAGGATCACAGAGCATATCACACAGTTGGGGTAGAGGCGAGGGACGAAAAGGAGTTGATTGCGGACCGCCACTGCGCGCGGTCTTGCGCGAGGTCGTGCCACGCGTTGAAGGGGATGTCGCATTTCCAGAGTGCCTTGGCGAGCGTCCTTCCGTACGTCATCTGCGGAGCCCCAGGTGGGCGCTTGGAGCGGACCCACGACGAGAGCAAAGAACCCTCGTAGATCATACGTCCGGCGGCAGCATGCGTACGACCTACGGGCTGGGCCGCCCTCTCTTCGCCTGCCCCGAGGCTCGGCGATGACCCTGACTATGCCCCGCATACCCATTATTTACGCCCTTCAGGCACATCCTTCATGCCCCCATATAACACACCAAAGCCTTCAAGCACCCACACGCACCCCCCCCCCCTCTTAGTCGACCTTTAAAAACCCTCGTTGAATACACTACTTGTAGCTCGTGCCAAGAGATGCGGTGAGTTGCCAAGAGAGCTCTTTCTTGCTGAGCAGGCGTATTTACGCGGGCATGTACCATGTACCAGGAAACTTGGCTCTCGGGAAATCAATCGCTGAGGAAGAAGGCGGACTCACGCTGACTTTCTCGGAACTTCCTGCTGAAAAAGTTGCCGAGGCCAACAAGGCTGGCCATGGCTCTTAGCCCTTCGGCGGCGAGGGCATGGCGAGACAGCGGCGAAGAAATGATTCGGACTTCGGCTCGCGTCATGGCATTACAGCTTGTCGCGAGAGATGCGAAAGGCCGTGATGTCGGGCCCGTCCTCGTTGGTGCCTATGTGCGAGCCGGAAATTATGCGCCAGTCGGCAATGCCTCTACTGAGGCGTGGACCTCCTATATGGTGATTTGGACACCGTCCTGCGACTGAAACGGCGTCGCAACGCTCTTATTATGTGGGTGGATGGGAACGCCAGCATTGGCGTTCGGGCTGATTTCGATGACAAACATGTACGTGGTCCACATGGGGTCAAACACGTGAACAACGCGGGTCGTCGGACGTAAACCCTTCTGCCTACGAGAGAGCTGGCAGCAGCTGGCACCTTATTCGCGAAGCCGAACCATGGGACATGGGTACATTCTGGTTCGTGTTTGCCCCACCAACTCGACATTGTCGTCGTGGACCGTCTCGAGTTGGGTCGTTTTTGGATGTATTTGTCAATGAGAGTATTACCGACTCTAATCACCGAGCGCTTAAGTGCATCGTCCCAATCCACATGCGACTCGCGCGGCATAACGATAGTCGACCACCCAACCACGGCCTAGACAACTCGGCGTGGAAAACTTCCGCAGGTGCGACCAGTTTTTGTCGCGCCGTGTATGATAAGTACTGCTTGCTGGAAACGACACCTACGGACGTGGACGCAGACTCTGTGTAATCTAAGTTGGGGGCAGCGGCGCGCGCAACCGTTTCTGTCGCGCTGAACCTCACCCGACGCAACGAACTGGGATGGTTTGCAGCTGCAGCTACCGACTCTATCACCACTAATTCAAGCGCGCAACTCGGCTTTCGCGCGTTCATGGCAGCATCCTCGGCCTTCGCTCACTCTGCGAGCTGCTCATAGTGCCGTTTGCACGGCCGTGTTAGAGGCAAACGAGGAATGTGCTCGATGTGCGGCGGGTTGAATGCCAGCCGTGAGTCGCTCGGTGGCACGTCGCAACAATGGGAGACTGTTGGCCGTCTTCAGAGCGGTTTGTCCAAGGATAGGTCGTCATGTCAGACGCTCATGTGCAAGCCGGATGGTGCGCGCTGTTCAACACTTCAGGAAAATGCTGAAGTTTTTCGTGCACACTTTTGCGAACGGAAAAGCCGCCAAGCTTGCTTTGACGCGGGAGTGCTTGAGGATATAGCTCAGGGACCAATCCGCGATGAACTTGGTGTTGCACCGACAGATGACGAAATTGGTCGTGCTGTGCGGCAGCTCAATCTTTCAGCTGTTGGCGCATCGGGCGTTTGTGCGGAGATATGGCGGACGCTCGCTGGTCGTCAGAGCACGTCTAGAATCCTCGGAACTGCAGTGCTGATTTCTGGTCGTCCGAGAAACAAGCGGGAGAATGGGATATCGGCCTTCTTGGTATTTTGCCGAAGAAAGATGACTTTCGCTGCCAGCTTCTTATCGCGGCGTGATGATGCTCGAGATATACGCTAACTCTTCGAGTGCGACTTCCTCGGTGCGTTGTAACGACGCCCAGTGAGTACATCCTCTTGCTTCGCCTTGAAAACGCACACTGGCTTCCGACCTCCACGCCGTCACCACGAGATGGTCAAGGCCGCCATGAACAGAACGAAAATGACTGGGCCTACGACATCACATTGCTTAACGCCGATGATTGTCGATCGAAACGGTAGGGCCGGAGACGGAGAACCGCACTTGTATACTGTGGGGCGCTATAATGAGGCGCACGAGTTTTGCTGGAATGCCGATAGCACTTGCCATAGTATTTTCCGCGGGAACCTGTCGAAAGCCTTGACAAATCGGTGAATAGGACCCACGTTTCCGTGCCATGCTCACCACGCTTCTTCTATGCCATCTCTAGGGTGAAAGTTGCGTCGGCAGTTCCCCGTTCCGGCCGAAAGCCGCACAGCGATTCGTTTTCTAGCTCAGTGGAGATGACACCGAGACGTGCGCGTATGATGTTGGAGACAGTCTTTTGTGTTTCCGTGAATGTAGAGACGCCCCGTCTCATCAGGCCAGATTGGGTATGGAAGTCCACACGTGCGACTTCCAAGCTGGGAAAGAGTCGAAATCCGAGATACGCTTCGTTGCCAAGCCAGGCATTGTCTACATCGACCCGGCAACCTAGAATTCTCCGACTAAGATGTATGCGACGGTCGTCATATCCATGTCGTGGCGACGTCCAAACAACTGGACTCGGTACTCTCTCGCAACTGTAGTGACTCTGAGGACGTTGACTCTCGTCTGAAGAAGACGGCGGCAGCAGCTTTAGTTGCGCTCCGTCATTACGTTTTTGCCTCGAGAGATACGTCTCTGTTCGAGCTAAGCAAACTGTCAACGTCGGGTTCGTGACTGCCATCATTCTCCACGGTGCGGAATCATAGTGCCTAGCCGAGGTTGTTGTCTGCAATCGCCTACGATGCTTTCACGCACGTTGTGCTCGCGCGATGTGCCGCGTTACACGTCGGCGCACTCCTGAGAACATCATAACAAACTATAATCCGTCTTCAGCACCTCGGGCTGGGGATTATCAATATCTATATTTTCCGCCGATTGCTCCACTGGGCAGGCCGGCAGGCCATGTTGCCCGCATGCCTTGGAACCACATCCCTCTCCTCTCCTGTCCTCCTGGTGCGCCTCCAAGCGCTCCCGCGGGTGGTGTCACTACTTCACACGCACGACAGGAGTCTCAACAAAGTACTTCGCAAACTCCACATCCCAACGAAGACCTGGTACTCCCTCGCTCAAGACCGTAACAACGGGCGGGCGACAGACCATCAAGTTAAGTCGCCGCCCTCAATCCGCCCTTCCATCCCCATCGAAAACAAGCTTCTCTTAAGTTCGTCGAAGTCCCTTCGTCCGATATATAACGGTATAATCCCTCCCCTCTATAGTACATTATCGCCGTTTTTTCGACTTAGCTCGGAGGATGTTTCTGTGGGCCCGCGAAGACACGTGGGAGTCGAGCGCGTCCTTGGTGGCGAAGGTCTTGTCGCAGACGAGACAGGCGTGCACCTCGTCGTCGTCGTCGTCCTCGTTTTTTGGGGAAGGCTGCTGGTGGCGGTCGTCGTCGTCGGCGGCGGGCTCGGCGTCCGAGTAGTCGCTCGAGACCCCGCACGAGGCATTTCTGGCGGCAGCGCGCCGTTGGTGGAGCTTTGTCTTGAAATGGCTGTCGAGCGCGTGGCGAGTCCGGAATGTTTTGGCACACACGTCGCACGCGAGACAATCATCATCGACGTCGTCGTCTGAGTGGTCAAGCCAGTCGGCCCTCGCTCGCTCGAAGGCCCGTCGCTGGTCCGCCCTCTCGCGCTCGAGGCGCTGGGCCTCGAGCGCGCGGTCCCGATCCTCCCGACGTCGCCTCGCGGCGACTCTGGGGTCGCGGCGCTTGCAGTGCTTGGCCAATCGTCTGACGGTCGTTTCGTACTTGCGCTTGGCTTCTCGACGAGACGCGGCGAGGCGTGCTTCCAGGTGCTTGCGCTCTTTCTTCGGTGCGTTGGCGAGGGCCGCGAATACGCGGGGGTCTTCCGCCTCTCGAAACGACCTCACGCTTTCAAAGTTCTCGAAGTGAAAGTAGAAGCGCGAGACGTCGTCCCAGGCGTCGGTCGATCGCCCGAACGGGGGTGCCCCTGCGTAGGTCGCGCCGTTGGCCTGCGCGGCGCGGCGCTCGCAGGCATCGACCTCGCCGAAGGCCGCGTCGTAGCACGGGTAAAAGCCCTTAGCGGGGTTCTGCCGCTCGAGGTTTGCCAAGAGGTTTCCCAGCCAACCGGGCCCGCCCAGCAGGCTCACCGTCAACGCAACGACGACCCGCAGCACCAAGACGGCCAGCGCAAAGACGAGCGCGGGCTCGACCCCCTCCGCGTCGTCCATCTCGCCGTAGCAATCGCGCGAAAAATAAGGCCACAGCTGCGCCTCGTATCCATCAAACGCCTCCTCCGGCGCCGACGAGGCTGAGGCCGGGACCTCCTCCTCCTGGGGGCGGAGGATCGACCGACGGTTGGCGTCGTAGAAGGCACGTTCATCTTTGTCGCTTAGGCACTCGTACGCCGCTTGAATCTCTCGAAAAGCCTCCGTCGCCGCGGCCACGTCCTCGCCCCGCTGCGCAGCCTTGTCGGGGTGCCACCGCACGGCGAGCTTCTTGTACGCCTTGCGGATCGCCTCCTCCTCGGCGCCACCCTTGACACCGAGCACCTCGTAGTAACAACGCATTTAGGGTTTGTGTAAGGGGTGTGTCTGTCTGTCTGTCTGTCTCTCATGAGGTGGTGGTGGCTGCTGCTCGCGGCCCGGCATAGGGCCCTCCGTGTCTTCGTGAGCGAGGCAGCACAACGCCGACGCCTTAGCGAGGCCTTGCCGGACCTGCGGTTCGTCGATGACGACGGCGACGTCGTGGTGTGGCTCGGCGGCAACCTCGCCACGCTCCGGTCCAACCTCGCCACCAACGAAACCCGCGCCGTTTTTGTGGATCGCGACCCCCAATGGTGGCAGGAGGTGCTGGGCAACCGCTTTGTGGTGTCGACGCACTCGAAGCACCGAAGACTCTTCGTGCTCTTCGGATGTCCGGGCGCCGGCAAATCGACTATCGCGGACGCCGTCGCGCTCGACAGACAAATACGACTCCTCGACGGCGACTGCTGCGTGCCGCAGTGGATGCGCGACAATTTTGCGCTCGGCATCTATCCAACGCAAGATCAGAGAGCGGCCTTCGCAGCGGACCTTGTCCACTACGTCGACCGAGTGGCAACCGGAGACGCCCTCCTTACCTTCAGCTTTGTCAACGACGACCTCCGCGACGTCTTCAGAGCCGCCTGCCCCGACGCAGCCTGGGTTCTCGTCGACACTGACAAAACTCTGGCAGCCACGCGCGTCGCCCAACGAGACGGCCACTTCTACAAACCCCCGCCACTGAGCAGAGGGGAACACCACAACGATGAGTGGGCCTTCGCCCCGGTCAGCTTTCCGCACGCCCGCCTCGACGGCCGATCCGAGGTCCCCCACAATACCCGCATCCTCAGACGCTTCCTCGACTCCCCTATCCTCCTGCTCGACCTCGCCGAGGAAGCCAGTGGTGACGACGACGACGCCGTTGTTTCCGCTGTACGAGCCTCCTGCGCGGGTCTCTGCAGTGGTTTTCTCAGACACCCGCCCCTCTTGGCCGGACCAGAGGCCTCAACAACCCTTTTTCCCAACCCGAACCGCGGGTGAAACCACCACACGCCCGACCTCAGCGTAAACGCTCACGCTATCACGAGATCGGACAAAGCAAGAAAGCAATGCAAATTCCTGGTACATTGGGTTCAGTGGAAGCGCAGGTGAGGGTGCCAAGATGACACCCCCCTCCCACAATTGCAAGGTCAGTACCAGGGCAACAATCAGGGTAAGTCAGGAGGCATGCAGGCAAGTGGGGGCATGGGCGTTACTGCCACAGGAGCCCCCTACTTGAGATGAAGTCGTCCTCGACTTCAATGGTGACGAAGGTCACGCTCACGAATGGTAAGATAAGCTCGATCAGCTACATCAGCAGGAACTTTGTTGCTGTGGAGGCCGAAGTTAGTGACGAGGACATCGATTTCATCCGGGCGAAAAAAATCAGTCACACAGGGTTCACAGCCCTCCATATGTTTGGTCGTAGGCGTGTGAAGCTACCTCCGTCAGGGTCCTTGTATTCTGGTCTTAAGCGTCGCTCAGCCAGAGGCTTAGTAGGATCAAAAACACGAGTATCATCGCGCGGTCCCAAATCGGTATAATAGTGAAGCGCATCTGTATCATTGTCGTGGTCATATTCTTCATAGACTTCGGCGACGTAGATACGCTTCTTCCACGCGTTGGATCGTCCTTTAACCCTCAAAATCACGAACTTGCCATGCTTGAAACGGTCGCGGTCTGAAGGTAAATGCAGAGGGGCTGAAGAAGTGTGGATGATTGGCACTTTCAAAGGCACAATCTGTTGTACAGATACTACAACCGACTCAGCATCATCGTCGTTGACGTCCTGAATTTCGTAAACGACGGGAGAGATCTTTCTGGTAACTATGTAAGGCCCGCGCCAAATGGGCCGTAGCTTGTGGCGCGTCTTAGGCACGAAACGCAGAACATAGTCACCTGGGGGAAACTGGATGTCAATTTGGTGGGCATCATAGTTGAGTTTTTGGCTCTCCTGTGCTTTTTGGTGAGCTCGTGTAACGAGTCGACTGTAAAATTCAAACTCGTTCTTAAAGTCCATCAAAATCTGATGACGCGATTGCGGTAGATCACGCTGTTCACTCAAAAGATTGTAATCGGGTGGTAACAGGGGTTGCTTGCCAGTACGCATCATGAAAGGTGAAATCTTCGTTCCCGGAATGTACATCCTATTGTACATGAATGCAACATATGGGAGGAAATTCGACCAATCTGGCTGACGCTGTTCATCGATCGCAGCTCTCAAGAAGGCTTTGATAAATCGGTTGACACGTTCAGTGTGGTTAATCTGAGGGTGATACGGAAGGGTAGTACGATAACGTACGTTGAATTGACGAACAAACGTGTGCGAAATAACCTGTTCGCGAACTCATTTCCATTATCCGTGACTATGCACCGTGGGTGACATCCCTCAAGTAAAATCTTGTCCACAAACGCTTTTAAAATTGAATAATCATGCTTGGTGTTGATCAGAGCCAATTTCAAGAAATGCGACGCTGCATCGTACATCACGAGTATGTACGTGTACAGGTCAGCGCCTCGCAGAGGTCCAATCAGATCCATACCTAGGACATAGCAATCTCCGACGCGATTCGGTTGACAGAGCAAGACATGACGCTTAGGCATGGTGGATCGAATCTTCTGGCAAATAATGCAAGCATTGATGAACTCATTAACTGACGATGCGACGATTGGCCACCAATACCGTTCTAAGATTTGATTCGCTGTGGAGTCTCGTCCTACATGGCCTCCGAACAATCCTCGGTGATGCATGGCGATTACACGCTTTCGCATCGACTGAGGGACCACAATAAGACGTTGAGAATCCGAATCATCAACCTTATACAGCACGTTGATATCAACTTCATACGGAACGGATGACTGCTCGTCTTGATCTTTCTGCTCAGAATCGAGATTTCGTCTGATTCGCTTGCATGTGTCATCTTCAGCTTGTTCTTTCGCTATCTCATCTCATCCTCCGCTTGATCCGCAAAAGGAAGACGTTCGACGGAGTCAACTGGCTCAGACTCGTACGAGAATTGAGGCGGTTGTACGTTCTGTCGCGTACTAACTGCTGCCATAGCTGCTGTGGGTCCGCTGTCCGTCGGTATAGGCATCGTCACCGAAGAGAAGGTAAAACAGGCTGTGTCAGGTACATCGGTGGGGATTTCTTGGAAAATCAAAAAGCTTCATTGATTGGTTCCCGTCTTCGTCTTTCTCGATCAACTTGTCGATAGGGTTGCGCGACAGACAATCCGGGATGCGCATGCCAGGGGAATTTCCAGGTTTGTATCCGAGCTCCCAGTCGAACACAGCAAGCCGCATAGCCCATCGCGCTAAGTGTCCAGACGTATGGTTTGAATCCCGAAGAAATGTCAAATTACGATGATCCGTCTCTAATTTCGCCTGATGTCCTTCGATATAAAACCGGAAATTTTCAAGAGCGGAGAGTACTGCGAGGAGTTCCAAGCGCCGAGGGTCATACTTCCTCATCGATTTAGGCACGGTTCGACTCTAGTACTCGACAACTCTTTCTTCTATTCTTTCTCTTCCATTGTCGTCAACGACTGGTACTTTTTGAAATAAGCAAGCACCCAACCCGTGCGCGGAAGCATCAGTTCGAATGTAGAAAGGCAACGATTAGTCAGGATGGTAGACACCCTTCGAAGTGGCAACAGCCTCGATGATGGCATCCCAAGCTTCCTGACACTCTTTTGTCCACTCGAATTTTACGTCCGGCAACGTCAGTTGTCTTAATGGCTCTGCAACTTTCGCAAAATTCCTTACATAACGACGGCAAAAACTCCCCATTCCAAGGAAAGACCGCACTTGCTTCTTAGGGTCAGCATCCGACAAAGTGCCGGGAATTGGCATGTGTCTGATGGCTTCTAAAGACCTCGGTGATGGAAGCAGTCCGTTCGGGGTGGACAAATGACCCAAAAACTCAATGACTTCTTGCATGAAGTGGATCTTCTTCATCTTGGCGCTGTACCCTTTAAAGGCGAGATGGGGAATGACTTGCATAAGGGACTGCAAGTGATTCTTTGTATCCGCGTGACCGGCGAGAGTATCGTCGATATATGCCACGAGATCACGATATAGCCATTTCGACAAATCCGTGTTTAACTGCTCACAAAACAAACTTCCGGCTGGTTTGACTCCCAAAGGTAGACGCATGTAGCTGTACGCTCCCAGAGGACTAGTGAAGGTTACCACATCTTGTGCATCTAGCGACAATCGTAAAATGTGATAGCCCCAACGAATATCCAAGCTGGAACGACAGAGCTTGTCGATGAGAAACATCAACGCGTCCGCCATACTCACACTCGGCCAGCTATCATCCTTCAGCAATGCATTGAGGCGCCGCAGGTCGACAGCTGCCCTGTAAGCATTGGAAGTGCCAGGCTCAGCACCTTTCTTGGGCAACATCAAAATAGGGAAACCCCATGGAGAATTCGCGGGACGAATAACTCCGTCTTGGGTCCATTCTTCAATCTGCATCCGCAAGCATTCAATCTTTTCTTTCGACAACCGATATGGCGAAATTTTGACGGGAGTCGGGTTCTCTTCTTTGAACCGGAGCGTCACTTCAGGTGAATCAACAGGTCTCATCACATCATCGAAAAATGCCCACGAATACGAGACTAGATGCTTCATCATCAGCTTCTCGTCATCATCTAAAGCAGGATGCTCTGTAATACCCAACTCAGCCATCACCTCTTCGACATGCGCGACGGTCGGAGGGGTGACCTGCATGCTCTCCTGATCCGCTAAATGAGGAGGCACCACCGGTAAAGGTAGACCATGTTTGTCGTGAGGCGCGTCCGCCCACGGAGCGTCGTACTTATTGAAATACGCAGGTCGCTCCTTCGCGGTGCCTTCTTCTTCAGCAGTTGCGGAGGGCTGGTTGTTGGTTTGGTTGCTCTGCATAAGAGCAGTGGCGACGGTGCCCCCTGCAAAAGATTGAGCCGTCCCAGGCGATGTAACCAAAGGTGGTGGCGGGGTGGCGGGGGCAGCAGCTGATGGTGCAGGACTCGCAGGAGAGTAGAGTTCATCGGGCGAAATCCATGACACACTTCGAGTAGCAGGGTCGAGCGTTGGAATGCGCGACTCGACAGCAAAGGGTGAAAACCGTAGAATATGGTGATCGGGCTGTGCTATCGTAGTCGTCGCAATATTTCGCAACTTACCCAAATTTCGAAGTGAAGGATCAAACGAATTGTGCACTGCTAGCTCGATCCGCGTCATAGTCGCGGGTGGCACCATACTGCCAAGCATCTTCATAGCTGCTGTCTCTGAAACTTTCTCACCCCATTGCCACGTAGCAGGAAGGGTCATAATGGCCTGGTGCATCTGCAACGTGAGTGGGCGGGTGTTCGAGAAGTGAGGTCCCATTTGTAATTTGTTGCGCGTCACCATGAAGGCAAGGCCGATAGCCGGGCGCGTAGATGAGAAACTGTTCACTATAATGAGCGGGTGACCACCCGTAAATCCCAGCGCTGGGCCAAAACGGTCCCGCAAATTCGGTGGTACACACCATAATAACGGCAGTTCCAAGCGAACATTGCAAGCAAGTAGGCGCGTGCGCGATCACAGCGATTCTGGTGTAATATTATAAAAATCGACAATGCGCGGCACATAAAATTTGTGATGCACAAAAGGGATCACTGATGGTTCCTGCTCGAGCGTCCATCGTCCAATTACATAATGTGCACACATCGGTGTCACTGATGGTTCCTGCTCGAGCGTCCATCGTCCAATTACATAAGGTGCGTTGCGGAAATGACGCAGGATCCAAGAAGTAAAAAGCAGCGACCTTGCGTGCGTCCCTGTAGTGCAAATTGGCAGTCGAGCCATAGATACACGGTGGACTTGCGTGAAAATAAGAGTGCGTCCAAAACTCTGAATGCAAATACGACAACACCAAGTCGTATGTACGACGATGAGATTTCCCCAACTCGTGCAAAACATAGGGAATCTTCGGAAAATTGAGCTCAAAGGTGGCTCCGGCTTGGGGACAAGCATCCAAAGCCAAGACAATGCGAAATGAACTGCCATATAGGTCATTGCATCGCCGGATACCCAACGTTGATCCTCCAGCGCCAGCAAAATAGACGACGACAAAGGTGTAGGTGATGGATATCCAAACCAAGGAGGCGTACTTAGATAGCAGCTCCTTAGCGGTCGAATCCATCTCCATTTCTGTTTTTTTTTTTTCACTTCTTCACCTGGTGGTGGCTCAGGAGGAGGTCTGTCACTCAAGACATCCTCCTCGACTTGATTCTCGTCAACAGCAGCCATGAGAGTCGCATGACAAACGTCCTCAGTGGTCTCTAGCTGCATGTCGACACATCCTTCATGCGGCATGATCTCGCCTTCCACCTTACGCTGCAACTGCATAAACCACGCGTTAACCTCATCCTGGGTCTTGGTGATTTGCCCAGTGAGAAGCAACAACGTGATACGAGTCATACTAGCAGCTCCCTTCTTGATCTGAAGTAGCTCTTCTTCGTTACGAGGGCGTGCTGAACCGGGGTCCGTATGATGCTGCAGGGTAGGCTCCGGTCGACTTCGCGGTGGCTGATCATCGGTCCGTGCCGATACAGCGTCATCCTCTTCGGGCGTAACACGCGTGGCATCCGGAGAGGCTGGCCGTGCCTCTCGAGCATGCGCCCGCGTGGATTCCTCCATCATTCGTCGAAGTCGATTGTTGTCGATCCGCTGCCGCCCCACTTCTGAGCGTTGTTGTTGCCCGTCGCGGCGGGCGAGCTCAATTTCACGTATGACTTGCTCGATCTGCGACTGGTACATCTCGAACCGCTCGTTGATGGTCTGCAAAATCTCGGGGTCGGTATCCAATCGACGATCTGCCGCAGCTCTCGTATTCGCGGATGGTGGCCTAGGAGGTGCATTCTCCTCTGGTCCACGCATCGCAGTAGTAAATCCGGGGTGCGCTCAAGATGACTCCGTACCATTCATCGCACGTTCGTAGGGTCGTGCGTACGGGAACGTCGGCTCACCGGTCTTGAGGTTACGTCTGGCGCAACCGTAGCTCCCCCTTCGCCGGCGCGTGGATCCGGAAGGATGACCGCGCTTGGGGGGCTGTCGAGGCTATCAGATGATCTTGCCTCTCTTCTGATGCCGCTTTCCTCGGCTTCCTGCCGTTGAAAGGGCGTGCTGAATGGTGTTCTTCCAATGGACGTAAGTTGGGTCGCCATACTGAATCGTTGTAGACGTTCCTGTTCGTCCCGAAACCACTGCGGTCATTCTGTCATTGGCCTTTCTGCCATGACCGCGCTTTGCCCGGATAATAAGATTAATCCGAGCGCTCACAACTCGTTTGTTGCACTCTTTTTCGCCAGACGACACTTGCCGGCAGCCGTCTGACTGCGCGCTGTCCCGGTGCGCTGGACTTACGGAAGTTTTTGCCTTGCGCGTGAAGGCTATGGGCGGCCTTCCCGGTGCTGTCGCTCGCCGTCAGGGAGGTGGTCTGCCTCGCGCGAGCTAGGTTAGGTCTTACTTTTTGCCTTGTGGTTAGGTCTTACGATTGCTTTGCCTGCTGGAGTCGTAGTGACTCCGCTCCCCGTTCGATCCGAATCACGTAAAATGAACCCTGCAGTAGTACCCGTGATCCCCAAGATCTTCACCCACAAATGCGTCGGCTTCGCACTCACTCGACCGTTACGAACCGACTCGCCGCCGAAAAACAGGAGATCGATAGTCCGGGAGTTGGACTATCGATTCCCGCTTCTGAGACCACTGTAGTGGTTTTTCTCAGACACCCGCCCCTCTTGGCCGGACCAGGGGCCTCAACAACCCTTTTTCCCAACCCGAACCGCGGGTGAAACCACCACACGCCCGACCTCAGCGTAAACGCTCACGCCATCACGAGATCGGACAATTAAAAATGAGGGTAATAGCAAGAAGACAGCAAGAAAGCAATACAAATGCCTGGTACATTGGGTTCAGTGGAAGCGCAGGTGAGGGTGTCAAGATGACACACAACCACATAATTGCAAGGTCAGTATTAGGGCAACAAGCAGGGTAAGTCAGGTGGCAGGCAGGCAAGTGGGGGGATGGACGTTACTGCCACATCTCCTCGGCCCCCCATCGTAGGTGAGAACCGTTGGATGTGATGGATTTGTATCCAAACGCGATGGCTGTGGCGTCGTCGGTCATCATTCCGAGCAGCCGTCGCCGCTATGCGCAAAAACCGACCATTCGCATACCACCGACGACGAGCCTTGGCGGCCTACGCGCAAGCCTCTCGCATCCGCGGCGTGTCCCGCATGACCCGATCGCCGGAAAATGCTTGCGTGACCGAGACGATCTTGAGGGCACGATCGGCGCGCGCGCCGGGGACGCGCGTCGCTTGAGACCGCCGACCTCGACGCTCGCCCGCTCCATACTCGCCGGCTTTATGCCGTGGTAGAATCCAGACCGCAAACTAGCCTGGAGGGGAGCACCCTCTCGTACTTGACCTCGACCCTCGACGAGTCCCACGAGCTACGTCGACCACTTCAATGCCAGTCTCCTTTGGTGCCTTATTTTACCCCGCTTCAGACCTACGAGATGTCCGCGTATCGCCGTCATATCGAACGGACGGCCCTGCTTCGCGCGACTCGTCGGCGAAGCCGCCTCAAATGATGACCTCGAAGTTACATTTCCGAGGTGCAAATTGTAACCCGAGTTCTAGCGTAATATGAGTATCCACGCCAGAAGGGTGTCGGACTGCGCCGATGTTGTGCGGCTTTTGAGATGGAGCGCAAGTATGCGAGAGTGCGCCTTTGCGAGAACGCGCCTTGACTTCAGTATCCGCTGCTGAATGGTATACCCGACATTTTCTTCCGAAAAGCATCATTGGGCGATTCCAAGGTTACATCGGGAACTGTGCAATCGGGTCATACCGTGTATCAGAACAACAGCAGGGATTTGCGCGAAACTTTTGATGAAGAAAAAACGAGCAAGCAATGAAACACGGAC
>JAQMWT010000196.1:0-82619 GCA_029834535.1 Chrysophaeum taylorii
CAATCGTACGACACACATAAGTACAGCCTATTTAACATTTAATCCTACGTACCTACGGTACTCAAGATGACCATTAACATGAAGAAGAAAAAGTGGATGGTAGATCTTGGGTGCTTAAGGCCATGTCCCACCCCACGGGTTGGCCCGTTTTTTCGGATCCACCTTCGTTTAGCTGCGTCCTCGGGCGGCGCATTGCTCGCTTACTCTCTGCGATGCCCGCCGCTTTATGCTCGGCACCAAGACCCTGTCCTTTCCTCTTTCATCCACTGCCTGCTGCTCGGGATGGGGGGGGGGCGGACAGGGAATGGGGAATGGGATGGGGTGTGGTATTACTTGGAACTGGAGAGTCAGGGTCACCACTAACTTTGAATGCTCTTGACAAGCGAACTTGGTGCTTTGATGGTGAGAGAGTGGGTAAGGGCTTGGTTTCAATTGCCTGATTTTCCCTTTAATCTCACAGATGCCTTGCCAATCAACATCATCATCAAGGGTACTGCTGCAACTGAGTGAGCACGGCGCAACTGAAACTTGGTAAGCGGAAGGAAAAAAAAAGAGAAAAAGGGGGGACTTTTCCTTTACCTGATTTTTTGCACATCTCCCAGATGGCTTCATTTCAAGTAACATATTATTGCAAGTTTGTAGGACCTGTTCTTTCTTGAGTGCTGCCCACCCCCCTGGTGTGTTTTGGGGGATCCGGCCTCCAAGTTGCACTTTGTCCACGTAATCTTCAACAAAGTGTGGTGAGATTAATGCGTGTGTACAGGTTAGCTCATCCTGTCGGGGGAAGGATGTTGGAGCATTTGGCTTAGTTCTTTGCGCAATTGTGTAAGTGTATTATCGGTGATTCTGTGCATGAAATCGTGTTTTGATCATTTAAGGCTAAAGTTAGGCGATTTAAGATTTCGCAAAACCTTAAAGAGTGTTACCAGAAGAATGTTGATAATCGAAGTAGAGGGCAGAGTCGGTCTTCTAGGGAGTTGACCATTGTAAGAGTATTAGACAGGTCTGAATGTAACTGAAGGTTCTCAGAGGTCAGACTTTGAATTTTCTTCGTTTGTTGGTCGGTTAAGAGCAGAAGGTTGTCGACTCTTTGGTGAGAATTTCCACATTCGAAGTTAGCACCTCAAGGTCATGGTTTAAGAGTAAGCTCAAAGGTTAAAGGCAGAGCGGGCGTGGAAGGGGGGCAGCTCTGAGTGGTCAATCAGAGATTCGAGAGCAAAGGAAGGCGGGGCGAGTGAGCGAGTGAGCGAGAGCTACTTACGGCACGATGGCGCCCAAGACGACGAATGTCTGTGAATAAGGTCATGGTTAGGTACCGTGGATGAAACAGCAGGATGTAAGGCAGTATCCACAGTTGGGGACAGGGGATGTTGATAGTTTAACGACGTTTCGATCGAAGAAGTAAGTTCTGCGTGCAGTTGGGGATACTTTGAAGCTTGTAATTTCGCGAAATCCCGCTGTTCAACATCTGTAAAGGCAGTGGACTGGATGTCATCAAATACAGAAGGAAGTTTGATGTCATCAGTCATCATGTTGTAGTGAGCGATATGGCAGAAGGGAGATTGGAACAAAATACACATTACTGTCGTATAGGAGTTTGGTTTGATAACAGAGTAACGCTTTGACTGAGCACGCGCAACTGTAACCAATAAGGATAAATGCTCCAAAAGTATCCTGGTGATTCTCTTCAGATTAAAGGCGCAGGGAATTTGAGGCAAGTCGCTCGTGGTCGGTGGAGGCATGTTGATATCGACTGGCAAGTCGGTTTGTAGAGCGATTTTATCCTGTCGTAAAGTGTGAAGTTCGGGCGATATACAGTAAACGCGAATAATGGTGGCCCGAAGGTGACCAGCAGGACATGATTCGCAAGGGAATTTCACGGATGTGTGATTTCTAGCGAATACCAGAAAACTGAGCTTGGGCTGGTCTGCGTTAAGGCAGGCATAACACAAAGATGTGGTAAGCACCGAAATTGGAATGAAAGCACTGTCTAGATGCCTGGGGCTGGTTAGATGATCAGTCACATCTTTGGGAGGCTCTGAAGCCACCCTTTTCTTGTAAGTTTCCGTGCAAATTAGTTGTGGCGTACCATGCGGCTGGAAGCATTGCATACAGTGGAACGATACCAGTTGCAATTCTTCTTTGGTCCCACGTGCACACAAGGTAGCCTTGATGGCAGGTGCTGATGGTAAAGTGACCACCACAGGAGCCCGCATGGAAAGGAAGGTAGACAATTCCATAGAAGAGAGTGGATTTTTCGAAACGTAAATCGCGTCGATAGCTGAAGGTAATTCCATGTTAACAAATGTTATCAAAAAGGCCGTGATAGAAGTACGATAAACTTCATTTACCGGTAAGTCTTGGACATAGTGGCTAAAGGTGAATGCCAGAGCATCTGCGAGTGTTTGAGTGGAGGGGGTTTCCGCTCGCATAGAAGAAGCAGAGCGAGAATACATTCGAGTACTGTCATCTTTGTGAGTCTTCCGGCGATTCGAGTTCGGAGGAGTTGTTAACGAGTCAGCCGGAGCAAGATAGCGAGGGGACTCTCGACGTGCAGGAGACACCCCCCTTGGTAAAGGAGTACGCATTGCCGACGGCGGCTATGGGATTGGCGACGTCCAAGTAGAGTTAGTGGTAAAAAGGAAGGGCTACAAGTGTATTGTAGTTTAACGACATTACGGTCACCAGGGTTTAGGAGTAAACTCAAAGGTTAGGGCGGAGCGTGCGCTGATCAAAGCAGCTTAGATTGGCGGGGGTGAGAGCGTCGAGCTGAAAGGAGAGTGGGGTGAGTGGGAGGAAGGACATGGACGCAAGGCGATAAAAAGGGGACGGCCAGGCGCTAGCCTAACCGTGCGGACGCCGCCAGGGACCCCGGTCACCAGGGTTAGCAAGTTAGCGCTCTTCTTGGCTCAGATTAGAATGGACATGATGCATGCCTAAGAGAGAACGAAACGTAGTAAACTCGGTTGCAAGGGGCTTTATGAGACCATCAGCCACATTTAATTTGCCAGGAACGTGATGAACACGGACCTTTTGCAATGCGACATATTCTCTGATCTTGGTCCAGCTAGCAGAAAGAGCCTTGCCGTCTGGATTGTTAGAATTATGCACGGCTGCAGCATTGTCAGACAGGAGTGGTAGACGTCTAATGAAGCGCATATCTTCAGCGATAGGATTGTTATCATCATCAAAGCCCGTTGGAGAATCCTTATCAGCATGCGTGTTAAAAAAGAATGTGGGATTGACCACAAGGAGAGTTCAAGCTGTAGCTTACGGAGCCAGACTGCTTCATCAGCGCAGATGCTCAGAGCGATGAGCTCTGCTTCATGCGTAGAGCATGAGACAATAGGCTGAAGTTTACTCTTCCAGCAAATGAGGCAGTTGACGAGGTAGAAGACAAAACTCGCAGTAAACTTCCTGTCTTCTTGAGCAAGGGACGGTGCGTTGTGTGCGTCAACCATGGCGACAAGAGGGTCAAATTTACCACGGCAATGTCTCTTTCTTGGTAATCAACCACGGTAAATGGGCCAACTCGGTTAGCGGAAATGATGCGTGAATGGTTCTTAGAAACAGAAAATTTGATGTCACCTGGGCGGAGTCCTTATGGCAGTGGTAGAAGTGCTTGTCCTCTGTGCGTCCTGTCTCCTTCGACGCAGGGACGGCACTTGACAGTGTCAGGTGACGGGCTTCTTGGGCGTGTACGTAGTGTGTTAGCGATATAGAGAGGGGGGGGGGTGGTGGGGGGGGGGTGTCATGGCGAAAATGAAATTTTCTACCTCTAGTCCTCGATGGCATTGGCCTTGGGATGGAACCGAAGACGAAGGGCTCTATTCGCCGGCTTGCTAAGGTAGCGCAGGAAGTGTTGGGGTATTTGTACATGCACATAAGTAGGAGAGTGCAAACCTATAGAGCAGCGTCCCAGAGCCTGCGAGAAATTCGGGCGGCAAGCTGTCTGCATGAAAACCAGTTTGCAAAGTAGAGTGGCGAAATGATCATGAATGTAGACTTCCACATCGGTAAAAGGAGAGCCAGCTTTGTAAACAAATGCAGAGGACATGGGGTACTTCAGTGGAGTTAGAGTCTTCAGGATGGGGTGATCCTCAAATAAAGAATCGAGCTTTGCCTGAACATCCAAGGATATAGAATCATCAGAAGTTTGGCAGACACGCATTCCGAGGAGAGTGTGTACAGGCTCAAACCGCTCCACGTAATAGTGTATGCGTAGAGCCTCCTGTAGTTCTGTACGAAGCTCATCATCGTTAGCTACAATGACGATGTCATCCACGGATAGGCAGCAAACGAGAAAGCGAGCGAGAGTAGTGACACGTACATACAGGCAATAGTCGGCATGGAATCGTTTGTAGCCGAGACTTCTAAAGAACTTGTCGATCTCCTTGTTCCAGAGTGGGGGAGATTGCCTGAGTCCATACAGGGACTTGTGCAACTTGGGTAAACGGCGGCGGCGATATTTATTGTCTTGTGGATCAAGCAGCTTGATACGTCAGGGAGCTGGACGCAGACGTGTGCATCCATGTCGGACTGGACGAACGCGTTCGACACGTCGCTGTGGTACACGGTGAAGTTATTGTAAGTAGCAATAGCTAAGATGACTCGTATGGCTGTCATCGTTGCCATGAGACTAAACGTCCCAAAGAAATCGGCGCCAAGTGAGGCTAAGAAGCCACCCAAGACTACCCGAGCCTTGTGCTTGAAATATTCTCCAGCAGAATTAGATTTGATCTTGAGCACCAGGGGACTGTCAATTGGACGAGTCAAGACATCAGGTAGAGCTAGCTTGAAACAGCCAAAGCGGACGATGCCATGTAGTTCCTTTGCAATCGCCTTGATGTAGGCTTGTGCATCTTCAGGTGTAAGCCCTTGTAAGCACTTGAGCTTGTACTGGTCTATAGCAATGTCGGATTCTTGGACTTTGTCTTCGTCCGGACCTACAGTGGCTGGAGAGCCATAGTTTAACGACTTTTCGGTCGAAGCAGTGTACAGCACTTCAGGATAAGCGTGAGTAGAACAAGCGGAAGGGGTAGAAGAGTCTGACTTGCCCTCCACGGAACCCTTGATGAGGACCGACACGGCCTCGCGGAAGTGCTTCGCGCGATAGCTGGCTCTTTGTCAGCACGAAGGTTCGGAGCAGGTGTGCCTTTTAGCACACGTAACGATATTGTCTACTTGCACATCACAACGAGCAGCACGCACATAAAAGCTGCAGCCTTGTATCTTGCACTTGAACGACAACGATGTCGCGCTGTTGACCATGTTGTACACGCCGTGCTTGCCGCCCGTGTCGAACATCATCTGCTGCAAGTCGGCCTCGCGAACACACATGCTGAACTTGGCATCTTGGTCAGGTCGAGTAAAGTGGAACCTCGTATTTGCGCGCTCTGATCTGCGACAGCGTACTCGGCGATCTCTCATAGTCGTTACCATCGTCAGGGCACGCGACTTCTTTTTTTTTTTCTCGGCGTCGTGGTCAACCGACGTCGGCGTGTTACCACCACGCTCCCGCTCGACCTGAGCGAAGCCCGCATCGATACCGTCCTCCTCGTCGTTCGTTTCGAAGTCGAAGGACGCTCCGGAGTCACAGCGCGACATGCAGAACCGCTGAAAGCTTGATCACGGCGGGCCTTGTTTTGTCAGCAAATCCTGTGTTTGGTCTCTAAACGTTTAAGTTAGGTCAAAATCCAGATCTGTATTGACCAAATCTGTATTGACCAAACTTAAGTGATAAAACTTGTTGAGGGTTACGGTGATAAGACTTATATGGTGGTTGCAAACTTGACTTTACCAAAAAAAAAAACCTGTTCTAACGGCGTGACCAAGCGACATTGGAAAAAAGCGTTCTCGACCTCAGCGCGCTTCTCGATCAACTTCAGCTGATCAGTTCCAGACCATTGTGGATAACTACGACTTTAAGATGAGTCAACAAGCAGCTCCAGCTTGACGTCACCTAGAGTCACGGTACTTGTTACAGTGGGGGATTACGAGAATCGAACCCGTGACCTCTCGCACCCGAAGCGAGAATCATACCACTAGACCAAATCCCCTATAACCAACAAGCGCGTACCCAACGCGCCGGACCGCAAGGTCGTGCTTGGTTGGCTTGCGTCAACGTACGCCCCATTACCCTTTCCAGTCGCAACCTTATCACGCAAACTGTGTATAAATTATTTGCCCGACCTCTGGAAGAGCAGAGGGTTCAAGAGAGGTCAAGGTTCGTCTGCGCGAAGGCGATGGCATCGCGTGGAAGGTCGGTCACGCTGCTGCACCTCCCAAATCAGGTGCTTCTTCTGCGGCCGATGGTCCTCTCGACCCCTCTTCACGACGATTGGCAACTCCTTGCCTAACTGCTCGCCCTTCACGATCAACCGGGCGGTCCCGTACCTCATCCGCTCGTTCCCCGTCTTCGGGTTCGGAAGTCGGCGATGGGCGGCGGGTGGTCTCCCGCCTCGCTGGCCGCCGGACGGTTTGTCTCGTCATCCCGAGCCGCGTGGCGGGCCGCCGTCGCTCGCCACGAAGGCGCGAGCCACGACGCGGTTTATCGCGAGAAAAACCGGAAGATGTCCGAACCAGTCTTGCGTCCTATACTCGAGCTATAGGTAGCTTCTCTTTCGAGCAAGTAAAAGAAAATGCGGAAGAACACCGTTACACACGGGGCGCAAGGGACAGACGGGACAGACGGGGCGCAGGCTTTGATTTTATAGCGCGAGCTCCAGACATTTTACTGTTTTGATATGCGAAAAGAAAGGAGAAGGAAGTTCGTCCTCGTCTCGAAGCTGATGGGTCGAGCTCGAACCTGGCTCTCTCGAGCCCTATCTACCTTGCGCACTATCTGTCTTCAGTCAATGCGGCAAGCTCGAGAAAAAGCACTAAGTGTCGCTCGTTGCGAGAGCACAACCAGGCTGCGGGTAGCCATCTATGTACTGTGATGGCAGCCTGCTCAAGTTCGTCGCTTACCAAGGACGTGCGATGAACTCTGTCGTCGTGCTCAAATACCAGGTCTTCCCGACTCGGTGTGCAGCGACTGATCGGCACGTCTTCGAAGGTCCCATCAGCGTCGAATCTCCGAGCTGTGATGTCCAAAAGCGAAGTCGAGTAAATACTGGCCTGGGACCGTACGTCGAGTCGGCGCCGCCGAACCAGTAGTGGTGGTCGCAGGGCTGAGTGCCGTCGACGGCACGAAGATCCGACGGCTTCCTTGCAACGTGCTCCGCAAAATCGAGTGGCAGCTTGATGATGGCGTCAGGGTTGTCATCCAATCCTCTTGCAACCACATCGCGTGCCATCTCGACGTGCGCGGCAGTGATTGAGTCGACGCAAATACCGCGCTTCAGGAGAACCTGCCACACGCTACCGCGTTAGCCGCAGTGCCTGTCGCCCACCTCGTTCTGCCGTCCGCGTCCACATTCCGTCATTTGATCGTCGATAAGACTGCGCATCGCGTCGGCAAAATCAGCATTGCGTACGATCCCAAACCAAGGGGGCGTTTCCGAAGCCGCGACGCCAAGTCAATCCCTGTAGTGCGACGGGGTCAACAAGAGGTCGACCACCGAGTCGCCCGTTCGCACCGAACAGAGCGTCGTGTCGGCTTCCGCAGGACGGAGGACAGTTCCTTGGCGCCAAGAGCGACCGCCGTCAGCCGAACGACATAAAATTGTCCATCCGCGCAGGAGCTCGCCCGGGATGACGCCTTTGGGATTGAGTGCTGTCGGTACAAAACCCGACGCTAGAGCTCTGTACTCTTGCAGGTCGAAGGCGCCGAGTCCACACCAATTGCTCGGATTCACATGGTCACGTCGCCGTAGAGGTCAATCAGGTCGGTACTTCCAGTAGTTGGCCTGACCGGCTCTGCTTCTGACATCATCTCATTGTGTACGTCGCCCTCGTCGTCCTCGTCGTCACGCACTCCACCGTTGTCTCTGACGGACTTGGCTCGTTTCCTCGCAGCTGGTCGCGGCTGCAAGAAGGCCCTTCGAGCCTCTGCAGCGTCGCCTTTGCTTCAGCTACCCGCTGCTCCTCAGCACGCTTGTCGCGTTCAATCCCTTCGTTGGTACGGCGCTTTCACTGCTGAATGTCCCTCCCCCGAGACATCGTCCGGTCCGTGGTCGGTCAATGTTGCTCGCTCGTCAAGAAGTCTTGAGCATCGCGCCGGAAAATGCTGACGTGTGACGAGCTATTCTGGCCTCTCATTGGCTGGTGCTGACGTGTGACTAGCTAAACGAACCAATCAGCGTTCAGACTAGTTCGTCATAGAGCTCGCAGTACAAAATCAGCCCCGGGACGCGGCTCTGATTTCATAGCGCGAGCTCTATAAAATTTATTGTTTTGATATGCGAAAAAAAAGGAGAAGGAAGTACGTCCTCCTGTCGAAGCTGGACGCACATTGAACTTCCCGTTTTTGCGATCCGTTTAGGTCAGCGTTGGGAATTCACTTCAGCAAGTGAACGTGAACCACTTCACCAGCCACACAATATTGGTGAAGTGATTTGAAGCGAACACGTCACCCTACGTGGCCATCGTGAACCTTTGTGAAGTGAACGCCACTTTTTTTTTTTAATTTAACGCCAGCGCCGGTCCCTGCCGCGCCCCGTCAGTTCCGTGCACCCCGCGCGCTATTGCCTAGGTCTGGTGCTCGTAGATTCATTCGCGTTTCGGGGCGAAGGAGGAGTTACCGTGGATGGGGTTCAGTGTTTCTTACTTTAGGCGATGTGAGCGACCTCGGTATCTTCTTCTGGTTCTTCATCATCAACCACCATCTCCAAAGAGTCTTCGGGGATGGTGCTCTCGGCGTTTTTGGAAAACTCGGTCTCGTGTCACACGAGGTCCCTGTACTTAATCCGGGCCTCTTCTTCTTTTTTCACGCGCAGTAGGGCAACTTTGTCTGTCTCGTCCGCGCCGAATAACGTGTTTCTTTCCCTCGGTCAGGACAAGATTTCCAATGCTCAGGCAGCGCTCACAGTAGCTCTGCGCGCCGTGTGTACTACCAATTGAACCCTTAGAGGCTCTCGCCATGTCCGGAAGGAACCCATGCTGCTCCTTGGTGAGCGGTCGATACAGCTTTCAAACGTCGAGCACAGCCAGATCTGTGAAGCCGACTTCATCCTTCTTCTCAAGTTCAGGATAATGCTCTTTCCAGTCGAGCGATCTCGACAGCCTGATCCATTGAGTGAAGACCTGTTCAAACTCCACATTGAAATCGGGCATCTGGTTCTCGGGCATAGCAAAAGAAGGCACGTCGCCACTAATGTCGTCGTCCCAAGCGCCGGGTGCGTCGAGTGCCGCCAAGAGACTGCGGGCAGGCGCAGGCTCGGAGGGCGGCGCAGGCTCGGAGGAAGTCTTTGCCTTTTCGTGGTGGAATGCAGTCCGTGCGTAAATCACATATTCTTCCTTGAGCGACTTCCTGGCCTGAGCTCTCAGATTGGACGAGAGGTGCCGGCAGTTGATAGTCTGAAAGTCAAGAAGGAAGGCAATCAGCTCGCGATCGTTGAATTCGTAGTCGAAGTGACAACGTAGTTTTCATTATTCCCGCAAAACCGACGCTCACATTCGAGTATAGCCCACTCAAGACAGATTTTGCCGGTCTCGCTGAGGTCGTCAACATCGACAGTCTTACGTGGCATGGATTTCGCAGTTATGTTCGGGAGATCAATGACTTCTAGCGTCCCAGCTCGCAGAGACTCGATCATGTTGTGCCTGATCAATGCGGCACACGCCCCCAGGTATAAGTGTTCATGTTGCACGAAAACAACGGGGTCATCCGATAAAGCAATAATCGCCTCGATTTCAGCCAACGCCACCCATTGCTCATCACTGATTGTCCAGGGGAGTCCAATGTTGGTAGCCGTGTACAGTTTGAGCACGTGGTGCATACGCAGCAAGGAACGAATAAGTTGGTATCGCGCCCGGAATCTCGTCTTATTGAGGTCGAGCTTGAGCTTGAGCTTCGGCGATTTCCCCGGCTGTAAAGGCAAAAGCGCATGCAGATCCTTTAAACGTGTGCCGTAAGAAGAGTACTTGGCTCCATCGTGGGCACTGTTCAGCAGCTCCTGGCCAGCTGGGAATTGATTGATCACCTGCTTGCCTCTGGATCGTGTCAAGGCGCCACATGCCGCTGCCGAGATTTTGAGATATCACGCATGTCACACGCTTCGAACTCAACAAAAAATCTTCGGCGACGCCAATTGCAGCCCCGGTCTTGAACAATGGTTACGGCCGCCAAATCGATATCGATTCCCGCACGCTCCGCGAACACAGAACGGAGCAGAGAAACCGTGCCGGAATCGGTTCCGTCGTCAGCTGGAACGAGGCCCACGCACACCGTCTCAACGCCACTCCAATCAGGCCAGATGAAGGATAGGCCAATGGCCTGTCGCTTGAACTTATCCTTGAGTGTCCCGCCGTTATGCAGCACAATGGCGAATGGATTGCCGAAAGCCGCTTCATAACACTCCGCAACGACGTGCTACAAGATTCGAACAAAGCAACGATATTCAGCGTCCACCCATTCAAACAGCGCCTTTCGAGTAATGAACGGACATTGCCTTTCCCGTCACCGCCGCGGTAATACGCCTCAATTAGGTTGCGATGTTCTTCGTCGTCGAAGGTGCGCTTGGAAATTCGCTACGACGTGTACACGTAGTGCCGAGCCGAGAACGCCATCAGGGACTGGCTGGGCATGGCCATGAAGAAACTCGTAATATCCGATTTACCCTTCGATGCTGCCACAATGCCCACGGCCGTCATAACGCCCTCCTTTTCTTGGTCTGTCTTCTGTTTCTTGGTGAGCTTTTGACGTCCCAGCTCGTCCTCCGGATGCGCAGCCTTGAAGTGGGAAAGAGGCTTGGTCGTCTGCCATGTGCCTTTCTTGAAGTCTCTCGTCACCTTCAGGCGCTCCCAGCACCGGATACACACATGCGTCGCCTTCGCACTGACGCGGTCAGGATGATTTTCCTTCAGTCGACGCACGCAGTCCCACACTTTGGACCTGGTTGATCGTCCACTTTTGCCGGGTGTGTTCCACGTCACAACATCGACGTCGCAATCGGGTCGTTCTTGTGAACTTCCTCGTTCTGTTCCGCGTATTCATCCTCATCATCAACATTATTCTCCACCTCCAGGTAGCGCGGCTCGACTTCGCTCATCAGACGGGGTCAGGGTCAGGCCGTCAGCCAAAGTGAATGAACGTGAAGTGAACATTTGACTTCGGACGAAAATTTTCGGTGAAGTGAAGTGAAGTGAACCAAATTCAGTGAACCTAGTGAAGTGAGCCTAGTGAATTCCCAACGCTGGTTTAGGTTCGAACATACTGAAAAACTGAACTGGCGACGACGGTTTCGCCAACGCATCAATCAGCCGAAGAGCTTTGGTCAAAACCTTCTCTTCGAGAGGGCTAGTTTTCAACCAAAGGATAATTTACGAAACCCTCAAGCGCCTCAAACTACTAAACTACTACTGCACAGACCACCCCAGTGCATGGGGCGTAGGCTAATCCCAGCGCTGTGGCGCGTTGGATCTGAGTCAAGGGGCCGAGAGCCGAGGGGTGCTGACAGGGGCATCGGGGGAGAGTTGACGCCTGTCGCCTGCGACGCGGAAATCGCGACTTGACCAAGAACCATTTCGTCGTTAACGTTTCCTTCAGCGTTCCCCGGCCATAACCCGTCTCACTGCGAACGTTCCGGCTTCCAACCAAGGGGATATCAATGCCCGGGGTGGAAATAAGGCCTCCCTCTCTCTCCCTTTCCCTATGTTTAGCGCTGAATGATGTGCGGACGACGAAGTGGGGCCAGGGGGCAACACTCTGCGTGAGACGGCGGCCGATACCGTCGTGGAAGCTTGCCCGACAATCTGATTTAGCGGGAACAGAATCGGGAACTTCGACTAATTGAACAACGAGTAGTGGATCAGCATGTAGAAGGACTCAGTATAGTGAGCCTGCACGGTGATGTAGCCTTCTATGTCGGAGATGTTAGGGTCAAAATCACCATAGGGGGTATCATTATGTGCCATAATCGCGTGGGGCGCAAGCAATGCGTAAGCATATTGAGCGTTAGGAACTTGGATTTTTGAGCATGCTAGGAGATCATATGAACGAGAACACGAGGTAAGTGGAGATCCTTGAGGCTGGGCGTGTCGAGTAAGTGAACAGGAATGGCAGACGAAGGGAGTATATGGCTGCTCTTGTCCACATCACCAGAGACATCAGAAATTAAGCGTGGAGTTCGAGAAAGAAGGTGATGTACATGATGGTGAAGGGGTGTGAAGAATTCCCCCTCTGGAGGTACAGACTCCCAGTGGATGACATTATTGGTGTGAAGGGAGTGGAGGGTGGGGTCGGAAAAGTTGAGGTAGTGTTTGTTGACGTCATATTTAAAACCGGCCAAGGTACTACCAGCGCGCTTGTAATCGCCAATAGTAGGCGAGGCCAGCCGAGCTTGAACAGCCTTGAGATTGGTTTTACGCCGAGGGCGGTTGATTAGGGCCGGGTTGGAGGCGTATATGGTGTTGTGCAAAGAGCCCGCGAAATGTCTGCATGATAGGCAGAGCATTTGAAGAAGGTTCAGATGTAGAAGGTGGAGCGACTGGAGCAGCAGAAGCAGGAGAGGAAGAGGCTGGAGCTGGGGATGGAAAGTTAAAGTAGTCCTCCTCTTATGTTCAGTGTCAGTAGACACAGCAATCCCCCTTTGCAATGCATCACTGGGGGTGCTTTGAACGGAAAAGGGTACGTCAGGAGAAGGTGCAGGAGGTGGGGATTGTTCATAATCCGGAGGAGGTTTAGCAGTCAAGTAAGGAAAGGAGTGGAGTGATTTGACCCTCTCCGGGTACATGGTAGAGACCGCGTGCGGTCTTAGGCGCGTACAGACCACTCCGCTTGCCACATGCTACTACACAAGGTAGGGATTTAGGCCCTAACTCCATAAGGACATGAGGTCCCATAGAAGCGTTTACATTGACAACGAGGAACTAAGTATCTGCTAATAAAGCAGAGAACACCGTACCCAACGGTACGCACCTGGAGGACTTCTCCTTGTTGGAAGAGGGCTTCAGACTCAGAGCTTCATAGTCATGAAATATATATTTGCGGAAGGGTAAGGAAGGTGAGGGAAAGCCGTATTACGGAGAGAAAACCCTCAAGTAGAAGGAGTGTGAAAGAAGGTGCGAGGAACTCCAGTGTCGTACACATTATAGTGTAGCTCTCTGGACCCCCTCAACGTGTGGGAAAGGCTTTATGCGTTCCAGACGTTCTTGAGTGTGAAGCTTGTGTACGATACATGAAAGCATCGAGTAACTTAAACATAAAACAACAACATAAACGATGAGGCTACATTACAATTAACATTAGGAGGCGGAAGTTGGACGTGTTGTTACATCATGTAACGAATCAGCATCCACAATGTCTGATGTATGGTCCAATTCATCATCATTATTGTCTTCAAGTTTCTTTAATTCTGGAGAGGAAGTGACATGATCTTCGGGCTGGTGGTTGTGGTATGTTGTTCATAGTCGTCGCGTCGCAGAGATCAGCGAGTGGAGACATGACAGAAGACAAGTAGGACATAGCAGCAGCAGGAGGTAGAGTGCGCTGTTCAGTTGCAGGAATAACACGATCCTGTGCATCAGACATAGCGGTATGTAAACCAACGGCTATATTTTCGATTAAGAGTTGCTGTGTCTCCTCGAAGGTGTTTGGAGGAGACTGTTCAGCTGAAGCGACAATGGACTTGGAAATCAGATGAGCTAAGACAGCAAGGGTGGGCAATGTAGCATCCTGGTGCATCTGGTAGCTGGAAAGCAAATCGTCCAAGAGTGACACATGCTTGGTGTTATCTTTTAATTGCGCGGTAAGAGCATCATTTGCATTTGAAGTTGAGTGATGGTCTCCAAAGCATCGGAGATTCGTAGGTCACGTTCTGCAAGTTGCTTATCACATTCAGTGATGTGCAAAGAGAGTGACTGGGTTTCTTCATTTAAGAGTCGTAAAGTTTCAGGGACATTGTCGGGAGGCTCCGCTGTAGGAGTAAGCACAGCATGCTCATGTTCTTGCTCAGATTCAGACAATTTAGTGTCTGAAAATGAGTATATTATTGCGGGGGGATAACCAACTTGTATAAGCACATTTTTGAATGCAGTCTGATGATCTGGGACTAAATTAAAGAAGTAGTCCACCATCGGTGGCAATGTCTCACGAGATGAAGTGTGAATCTGATGTATAACATCATTAACGAAACTCTTAATGAGAACTCCGAGAAGCTCATCAGGTGTTGTAACAACACACACTTTGTCTTCGACGGACTGTAGTAGTGACCAGGCGGTAATAAGTATTTCGATATTGACAGTCGAAATATGAGGAAGTTGCAGAAGCAGTGGGGAGTTATCATCGTCTGGGCTGACTACTATGTCGGAGCTGTCAAGGTTGTGAACGGCCATGTATTTGAGGAGCGCATCTTTGGGCAGTTTATTAGTTGGAATGGACTTTCCAAAGCGCAAGATAGCAGCTCGAATATGGGCTGACGGGTCATTATGACACGAGAGAAGAAACGTGTCAAGACATTTCTTCGTTAATGCGGTCCCGTGTTGTGAGAGGTTACACATGACACAGATCCATTGAAAATCTGGGCGAGGGATATCAAAGCAGTGCGCGGCATGCTGCGCTGATGACAGGTGCTCTTCGATAATATTAGTAACTTTATCCGCTTTGACTTCGTCCTCAGTACAAATAACGAGAACTAACGGAGTACCAGGTGGGTCAGATTTATTGAGGCACTGGGTGCAAAGCACATGTACTTTTGCAATTCCTTTAACCTGTGGGAATTTATGTAAGTGGATCCCTTCGTGTATTGGTACATTGGGCGCATTTTTAATCCGTTTGGTCCTTAAGCACAGGAGGGAGCTCAAAAAATGAAGGTTGTCAACTTTACTGTTCTGTTGTGCATCAGTGAGCAGCTGCTGCCTAGGCTGAGACCAACAGTGAATATCCTTTGGTGGCGGTAGTAGAAAATTCGGAGGGTGATTACCAAGCGAAAGAACGTTTCCAGACATCATCGCCATAACGTCAAACTTACAGTGCTTTAACAAACAGTACCCTGTGCTCTTGACAGGGCTGCCAACAGCATGTCGAGTTGATTTTGACGTGGGGGTCACCGGTGTTTTGGTTCCTTGAGCAACAGAGAGATACGACGGTCGTTTACGGTTGTTGGGAGATCCGGCAGGAACAAGCGCCGGATTCAGTGCATTAAAAGGTGATGATAAAGAAGCGGATAGGCCACCACGCCCACGATTCAATACTGAGTATCGTCGGCATGCCGCATCTTTATTCTTGGCAGGGTTCATCTTTTGTAAACATAATATGAAGATGTTTTGTCAGCGAGCTGCAATAATATGGCAATATTCGTTTCTGTATGGGCTAGTTTAATGTCATTGCGGACATAACGATAAGGGTAATGATTAAGTATCTCGCTGGGCTGTGGGTTGTTGTAGACCAAGTAACGTGCGAAACCTGGCCAAGAAAGGAGCACCAAAGAACTTAGTGAATTCGTCAGCAATATTATGTGAGCCTGAAGCATGGTGCAAGCGAATACGTCTCAGGTGAACGTAGTCACGAATACGAAACCAGCGTGTGCTGATGGCTTTGGCTTTGGTTGCACTATCAGGATTATTCGATAAGTGGATGGCAGAAGCTGAGTCTCCAAGTATAGGGCTGTTACGTATGAATGACATGTCTGACGGGAGGGGATTGTCATGGGCATCATAATCTAATAGCAGATCTTTCCCTGGAGGTTGGCGAAGATAGTATTGCGGATTTATAGCAAAAGCCATTTCCGTCAGCAGTTTACGTAGCCAAACCACATCATCAGCACACATATTTAGGGCAATAAGCTCACTCTCATGTGTGGAAGTAGCCGTTATAGGCTGTAATTTGGATTTCCAAGTAATAAGGGAACCAAACAGAAAAATAGCATAACCAGTTGTGGATTTGCGATCTTGTTCGTAGGAGGGTGCGTTATCAGCATCGACGAACGCAACCAGTGGATCAAAATTACCTGAATCCACTTGTTCTTTAGTATAGTCCAACATGGTTGCCATATCAGTGCGATTGCCGATAATAGATCTAAGATGTTCCATTAGAGCAGAAGAACCAGAGTAGTACCATAATCGAAGATTGCGATTTTCTGGTTTGCGCAAGTAACGAAGTACTCCTGTTAATACCTGGACGTGCAGATATTCTGGATTGTGCATTCCACGGGAGCAGCGACTGAGGCTTTGCGATGAATCAGGGCAACAGGCCAACTGTACAATAGTGAGCTTGCCGAGTAGGGTGGAGAAGATGTGCTGGATGAACTCGTCCATATCAGAGGATGGCTCTCCAGTTTTATATATAGTTGAAGGAGACATAGGGGTAGATGTTGGACGTAAATTTGCTAGTATAGGGTACTCTTCAAACAAGGCATCGATTTTAGCTTGGCAATCGAGTGAGATGGAGCCATCGGTAGTGCGTGTTACTCGCATGCCTAGAAGAGCATGAGCTTCTTCAAAGTCTTCAACCGAGTATTCTTTCTTTATGGCCTGTTGAAATTCACGACGTCGACTTTCCGATGTACAGATGACAACAACATCATCCACTGATAAAGCACAAAGTAAAAAAATAGCGCCGGATTGGACTTTGGCATAGATGCAGGTATCTGTTCGAAAGCGCGGATAGCCTAATGCGTCAGAGAATCCATTTATGGTTTGGTTCCAGAGTGCAGGGCTCTGTCGTAATCCATAGAGAGATTTGAGTAGTCTTGGGAGACGTCGTCCCTGGTACTTTGCATCTTCTGGATCCAGTAGGTGAATACCTTGTGGCAATTTAACGTAGACGTGAGAATCTATGGGGGCATGGACAAACGCGTTAGGCACATCTATGTGATAGACAGGAAGTCGGAGGTGTGCTGCGAGCGCACGAATACCAGTGAGCTGCGCCATTGGACTGAATGTGTTAAAGAAGTCGGTGCCAAGTGAAGCCAAAAACCCCCGCAGGACCAATCTCGCTATATGTTTGATGTATTAGCCGGCGGCGTTGGTCTTTATACGTAATACCAGCCGGGTATCAATAGGTTTGGAGTTGGCCATAGGCAACGATAACTTGAAGCAGCCAAATTTGACAATATCAAAAATCTCCTTGGAAATTGCGGAGATGTAGGCCTTGCGGTCAGCATCTGAAAGACCTTTTAGGCAGGTCAGCTCATATTCATCGACCTTGATATCCTTGGCTTGGATTTTATATTCATCCGGACCAACAGTGCTGGGATCTTGAGCATGAGTTAGGTGGATGATCGCGTAAGAATCAGCAATAGCGGGAGTAGGATCGGGATCGGGAGTTTCGACAAGTTGAATGACAAGTAAAGGATCATCTCCAAGGTGTGCATCGATGTAATGAGATTGCACAGTGATGTAGTCTTCAATGGCGGAAAGATGGGGTTCTGAGGCGCCATAATAAGCATCGTTATGATCCACAACAGAATCGGGCGTTAGCAAAGCGTAAGCATATTGAGCGGGAGGAACTTGAAAAGCTTGAGCGTGTTCAGAAATTAGATGAACAAGAGCACGAGGAAGGTGGAAGTCCGAGAGGCTGAAGTCGTCGAGGAGATGAACAGGGGTGGCGGCCGACATATATTCTATCACTGGAAGTAATGTAGCCCAGGTGCCTGCTTTGAGCCAAATGCATTTCGGACAGTGCAAAAGAACGGTCAACAAATTCGAGATAGTTTTCCTTAGGATAGTGATGAGTGAATCTTGTATGCGACATCCCCTTCAACTCGTGGCACGACCTCGCACAAAACCGCGCGCAGTGGCGGTCCGCCATCAACGCCATTTCATCCCTCGCCTCTACCCCAACGGTGTGATTTTGCTCTGTGATCCTGGACCGGCTCCTGCCGGCCCTGCCTGGCTCCCATGCCCGGGAGAGGTCCGAAGTTAGTTAGTTAGTTAGTTAGTTAGTTAGAATCTTGTAGAACTTGTGAACTGCGAGAAACAAGGGTGCTAATTCAGCGACGTGTGTCCACGAGTTCATATGCATGATGATAGGCTTGACAGAGCCAAATAAAGCCTGTGGCTGGTTCCAAAACGACTGTTTTCTCGTTCGACTTATCGTGCGATGGGAGAGTGTAAGTTTCGCCAAAAGCACCGACAGTTGCTTTATAATTGGAGGTAGAATTGGTGACGGTTATGTCGCCACCAATGTGTCTTCCACCTGTGGTGTAGTAGATGGGTGTTGTTGAGGACTTGTTAAGGAATAACCTGTGAGAAGCTTGGTTAGTTTCGAAAATAGTTAGGCAAAAAGACACGTGTTTCGTGGTTGAGTTAGGCAACAAACGTCCAAAGACGCTACATAGTAAAACAAATGCCTTGATCTCAACTGGGGATGTCACGTTAGCCAGTGGCTGTCTGGAATTCGTATAAAACCCAAACGAAAGTAAGAGCAAGATCCATGTCGTCTTGGGCCGGCTGTTCCAAAGTTTTCTGGGAACATAGCCGTAGGAAAAGCATGGTCAGAGTTTCCAACTCAACCATAGTCATGCGAACAGATCCAGTGCAATTATAAAAACTGAAAGTTTTAGGATTTGTTACATGACATACGTCAGGGAAAACCTGAGTGCATTTCTCATCGACGAGCAATTTTTGATTGATGGCATTGCTGTTATCAGATATGTCAACAAACGAAGTGAGACGTTTGTTGGGCCAAGTGAGCACATCCAGAGGCCCGGAGTGATATCCGCGTGCCACGAGTATCCATCTTTCCGGGATTGATAATGTCCGCACACATAGCGTGGAATCGGTCGCGTACATCCACTGAGTAGTACATTGACGAGAAGAGAAGATTACCACTCTGGTATGGTCCTCATATGAAGCAGAATGAGGTGGAGTCATTTCCATCAAAAGGACTAAAGGCTTGATGAATTCCAGGATGCTTAGAACGCTGGGAAATAACGAATCGTTCGTATCTCGCTTGAACGTCGAGCTGGCTCTCCCGTTGATGACATTACGATTCGTGCAAGGAGAAGTCAATTCCACAATATCGGTGTAAAACTTTGAACGTTCCTGCTCAGAAGCTCGATGTACGTACGTGAGGAATCTAGGAAGAGATGAAAATACCTCTATGGAATTGCCAAAGCGAGAAAGTAGCATATGCGTCACGTCGTCATCACTCTCAACGATAACCTTGACGTTAACGTTGATTTGCAAGTCATTAGTAGCACATGCCAAGCACGCAGGAGTAGACAACCCAGCACAGAGAAGAGTCACTGTAGGAGCACGAGAACTAGACTCTGAAGTGACAGTACGTAAAAGACGAGGATTCAGTTTTCGTCATAGAGGTGGTGGTAACCTCTTACGGATATGCAAGTGCTGATCATACATACTTTGCAAGATGGCTTTGTACCATGGAACATAAATTACTGTCTCAATGAGTTTAGCGTATGGTGCTTGCATCTCTCTCTGCTCATCATAGAGACAAAGCGTATATTGGCGAGATCGCAACTCTAGCTTTCGTGCTTTGGCCTGTTGCATTGAATAAGCTGGCAAAGTAGGACGCATGTTCTCAAGTCTGAAAAGTGGAATGCGTACATATTCATCCAGATCACTGGTGACAGTTGACCCGCCTTTGTATTCCCGGTGATGGAGATGGAAAACCAATTTAACCTCAGTCCATTGCGGTAAACTGATGATGTGCAGGTCGGGATCAAGATTCTGGTTCTTCTTAGGGAGAAACAGAGCAATGTCCAATTTTACATACCCACCTTCAGGATGCTTAGGAAGAGCCGGTATCACATACGAGTGATCATAGCATGTGTTGTCCTGTGAACATGGGTAGCAGTCTGTATAGAAGGCGATAGCGAGTGATGATGTGCTGGTCGGGTACAAGATTATGGTTCTTCCTAGGGAGAAACAGCGCAATGTCCAATTTTACATATCCACCTTCAGGATGCTTAGGAAGAGCCGGTATCACAATACGAGTGATCATAGCATGTGTTATCCTGTGAACATGAGTGGCAGTCTGTATAGAAGGCGATAGCGAGTCAGGGAGCTTCACTATATGAAGCGGATCCGCATAACGACGAAAGTTCACCACATGATGCGACGCGCCGCTATCAGCATCCCCGGGAGTACAGATAGAAGGCAGGTTGTATTCATTGTAAAGCTGCATGATGAGAGAACAACACGCATATGTGTGACTTCTGACCAAAAACATATTTGATAAGAAAGAGTTGTCCATTCACGGAGGGTGTAACGACCAGAAGTAAAGCCATTGTTAATAGGCAGCTTGGGGATAGACTTAGGTCGAGCAGTATCATTCTCCTCATCATCATCTTGGCTCTCTTCCTGTTTCTCCTCAGTCTTAGAAGGAGTATCTTGACAGTTGCGGCGAATTACAGCTTGCGATGTTTTAGCGTTGATATGTTGTAGAAGAGGCTGAGGGAGCTTATCAACATCATCATCGCTGACGGTTAAGAATGCTTTAAAAAGTCTTTCCGTATCAGCTCTCCCCCTCTACTCTGCATCACTGGGGGTCGCTGTAGGAACAGAGGCATTTGGATATGAGTCCGAAGTAGATCTAGATGAATTAAAAAGAAGAGCCTCCATAGCATCGGACATTGAATCGACTGTTGACATATATTGATGCATGTTAGCAACCTCATCATTGTCAAGAGTTTGGGTGAATGCATAGGAGACAGTTGCCCACAAAGTATCCATTAGAGTTTTCATCTCATCCTGCACAGCATTTACCTCTGCGGGTGGATTTGGATTAGCCTCCTGAAGTTTGCGAAACAGATGCTTTTATCGCTCAGTCTGATAGGAAGCACGATCCATTAGGGACATGTTAGAGCGAGGGCGGCGATCAGTTGTCCGAGGGTATAAAGGACGATCATAGCTGTTGCCTCCGCCCGTATTACAGTTGCTGGGCGGGCGATAATAAGAAGTATCGCGAGGCGAGGTGGATGATGCTTTATCTTTCGTGTTTCGTAGCGCGCATTGAAGCCATACCAGCAGCAGTAGCTAGGAGGGAATAAGTACCCTCCAAACTTTGTTGGGGCTCTTGGATGGTGTCCATTGGAAGGACCTTAGGAGGATTTGACGAAGTGGTGCCATGGACTTATGGAGTCCATGAAGAAGGCGTATCCAAGCGGCGTTGTGACGTGTACTTCGTCTCATTACATTTCCGAAGTAAATACTCCATCCAGTAAAGGACGCACGTCGTTTGGATCCGTGAGTTTTCCAGCATCATTATTAGCTTAATTGCTGCCAGAAGAACGTGTCTCAAATAGCTTACACCATTCGAGCTTCGACTGCGAGTACCTATCATGATCGCTTGGGTTACAGTAAATACGGTATAGCAATTCATGTGCCTTTTGAGCAATTATAGTATTTGAGAACTGAATATGGGCTTCATCAATATTAAGTCGATTGGCCCGTGTCTGTAAGGCAAGAAGTTGCTCCACGAATACATGCGCATACCTAATTTAAATTAAGCGACATGCGGTTAAATTGTATTTTAAGCTCAGACACATCGGCCGAGCTAACTGACTCGTAATAGAAAAGAGCCAGAAGCCTGATAGCCCGGGTTTTGTAAGGGTGTGCATTCATAGAATACAGTTGTTTCAGCTCTGCCCATATGGCAAGAGCTGGCTTGTCAACTCCTTCCAAGTTAAAGAAGGTGAACAAGAAACCAGCGTAAGTCTCAGTGTACTTAATGGTCTGCTTTAGTGAGACCAGAGAAGTTGGTATCAGGTAATGCCTGATCGTAAACAATTCGTTTGGTGAATTGTTGGTCCAGGTTGCTTATAGTGCCTTTAACCTGCGTTTCAATTTCAGGGCGCGTGAGATTATACTCGTCGCGAAAAAATAGGCGGGTGGGTAAGTTTCGCTCGTCATTATCAAGGTTGCGATAACCTGGAACGTACTGCCATGACTGTAAATGCTCTGGAAGAGCCGATATGTCAGGGAGACGTAGATCAACGACTGGTTGATTCTGGCAATTGCGAATTACCTCCTCAATAGTGGAATCAAAAAACGTATTATAATCGGGAGCAGCCCGGATAAAGGCTACCCATGAATCATAGTTTAAAATAGCATCAGCATGCGCGAATGTTAAATGCCTGCGAAGCATATCAAACTGAAGACTCACTTTAGTGGAGTTGTCTTGAAATCGCAATCCATCATTTAACTTGTCACCAAGTTGTTGCTCAAGTTTGAGGACGTCAGTGGTCGTGATTGGCTTGGATTTTTAACTTGACATGCTTGAAGCATGAATTTGGGCTTGATTTGTGAGGTGACCTGAGACGGTTGGTTAGGGAAAGGATTCTTAAACAATAACACTACATATGAAAAGAAGGGTTTCGCATGTGCGAGTTTGTATGTACAGTACGCGGTGAGCTTGATGGCTCATAAAAAACGTGAAGTTATGTACAAGACCAAACAGTTCACAATACCAGCTAAACAGTGTGACCTGAGACTGAAAAGAAATACATATTTTCTTGTCAGACGATCCTTGGTTGGGGTCAAAAGGTAAAGACCTTCGCTTGTCTTCCGCGTACAAGCGCGGGAAATGTTAGTTTTATTGTATCATGCGAGTGCACGTGTCCAGTGAACGACCCTACTCGTTCACTTGCCAATCACTGGTGGGAACGCACCGTCGCATGGAAAATATGTACAGTAGACCAGCGCCAACACTTGTCGTTTTGTACTTGCAACCAGGCGTGTAACTGATTACATCGTTAAGTGCACAAAACAATTGGACTAACACACCTGCGCGTCTGGGCCCATAACCTGGAGAGATTTGACCCTCTCCGGGTATATGGTAGAGGCCGCGTGCGGTCTTAGGTGTGACTAGACCATCCCGCATGTCACGTGCTACTACGCAAGTAGGGACTACGTTCCTCACTTCCCAGGGACAATAGATCCCGGAGAAGCTTTCACAACGACAACGAGGAACAGAGCTACGGCTAGATAAACAGTGAACTCTGGACCGTACGGCACGCAAGGGCGGATTTCTCCTAGTGTCGGATGAAAGCACTAGACGGAACTCATTGTCAAGATAGTAGAAAGCGGAAGGGAGAAAGGGCAAGAATGATGGAAAGCCGTGGTTGACTCGGAGAGAAACCCTCATAAGAAAGAAGTAAGGAGTATGGCGTGTTAGGATACCAGAGAGTCATGTACGATATGGGTCAACTCCCTGGAGCCGCCCACCTCCATCTTGGACCGACTCCCCACTCAAACATTCGCTGTTTCCCCACAATGGCCCTGGCCCCATTCCCACCCACACTCCTTATGGCGCCCTTCTTGCCGAATCCATAGTACATCACCTCACCACCCGCATCACACACCATCCATGATTTCCACACCATCCACTTCACTTCGTTCATTTCGATTCACATCGCCCTTCACTTCTTTTTTTGTCTCCGTCAGTTTTCCTTCCACCTCATCTGCCGTGTTTTGATCCAGAACTCGCTCTTCTCGACCTCGTTCTGCGAGGGCGTAGAATAAGGAATTTCCTTCTCTTCGTCATTTTCCCCTTACCCTATTCTAAAATCGCCAACAACCCGATCATGTAGCTCGGCACCACACTGCCTTGTACTGTCCATCGGGCGTCGACTGAGACAGGACGCAAGAGACAGCCCCTGCAGCTGCGACAAGACTCCACCAGGTGACGTAGCTACCATAGTTGGTGGTTTTTACTGTCACAAGGAACCATCCGAGATAGGAAAGAGAACCAGACGAACTTGCCGTTGGTTCTATTAAAACGAAAGAAGGAATGGAGGGTAAGGATTCCGAGTGAAAGCCGTGATTAGGACTCGGAGAGAAAACCCTCAAAAGAAAAGAAGTAAGGACTGGTCCTGCGGACCAGAAGTGGTTGTACGGAAGAACCAGAGAGTCATATTCGATATGGGTGTCGCTCTCTGGAGGTTCTCCCAATGCATCACGCTCTCAATCAGGCTCAGGACGATTGCCATTCGATATACAGAACGGAGTTGGCCCTAGCAACAACGAGCCTACACCTCCTGTAGCCCCTCTCACACCTAACATTTTTACCGTCATTGGCCGAGCCGTTCCAACTAGGTGGGCGTTCCAACGTCCCGAAAAACTGCGATTCCAGAAAATCAAACTCAACCAACCAGGCGAAATTCTTTGACCCTAGAAAACCAAACCCAACCAACCAGGCGAACGCAATCAACCCGAGCAATCCAACCAAACCAACCGCCAAACCAGCCTAAGCCAACATCCAGCGTTCTCGGTCGCGTCGTCTTCTGGGGCCCGTAAGACACGCGCGCCGTTCCTTCCGAGCAACGCGCATCATTGTGACCAAAAATCTGGCATGGAGATGACGAACACGTTCGGAGATGCTCTCCTCCCATTCGTACGGCGGCATGGCGACGGCCGGCGCTCTAACACCCGCCCTGGGACCAACAAAGAAAGATCCAATAGAGGTTTTGCATGTCGCTTCGTTGTAAACGGTGCAGCGGCTTCAGCCGGAGCCGCCGCCGCCGTTGTCGTCGCTGGTGCCGGTGGTGGTGCCGGTGGTGGTGCCGGAGCTGATGCCGGGGCTGGTGCCATTGCCGGTGCTGGCGCTTGCGGCGGCGCAGGCTCTGCAGCGTATTTCTTTAGGATTTCCTCGACTGCAGCGTAATACATCTCCTGGGTCCGCAACTTTTCGTCGAACAGGCCCTTCAAATCCTTCAACTCCGCCCGGCGCGCAGCTCGGGCCGTTGTCGTCGCTGGTGCCGGGGCTGGTGCCATTGCCGGTGCTGGCGCTTGCGGCGGCGCAGGCTCTGCAGCGTATTTCTTTAGGATTTCCTCGACGGCAGCGTCGTACATCTCCTGGGTCCGCAACTTTTCGTCGAACAGGCCATTCAAATCCTTCAACTCCGCCCGGCGCGCAGCTCGAGCTGTCTCGTCCATGGTTCAGGAATGCGTCGACGAAGAGACAAAAAAAAAAAAATTAAAAGGCGTGCGTCGGCGAAGAGAATGAATCAAACCAAACCAACCAACAATGCGTACGTCGGCGAAGAAATGAGTCTGATCAAACCAACCTGCTGACGCGTCGCGTCAAGATGATAATCCAACCTAACCAACTGCCTGCGAATAATTGTATCGAAATATCCAACAAAAACCAATTTTACCCTTATTTTAGTTTTATTGGGTATCAAACCAGGTTAGATCGGCTCGGCCAATGACGGTACTCGTGTGATTGTGTCCCCAAAATTACTGGCTCAACCTACTCTTACGCTGCCAGTGTCTTCAACTAATGTTTATTCTGAGAACGCCTTCCTTTCTAAGTATATGCGGGATCACAAGCTTCCTCCACACTTTAAGCTGACCTATTTCGATACACGCGCCTCGATCTCGTTTATTACTACGTTTGACTACGCTTTTAACTTGCATATCGTCCCTGTCGACACTCGCATTGCGCCCGTGGTCCAAACTGCTACTGGTCAGTAGCAAGTCTCTCATGTCTCCAGAGAGCTACAATATTATGTGTGCGACACTGGAACATTTTCACACCTATCTCTACACGAGGGTTTTCTCTCCGTAGTACGGCTTTCCCTCTTTCTTCCTCTTCCCTTACCCTTCCGCCCCTTTTCTTTCACGACTATGAAGAACCCAGTCTGAAGCTCTTTTCCAACATGGAGTAGGCCTCCAGGTGCGTACCGTCGGGTACGGGGTTTTCTGTTTAATTAACAGAGACTTCGTTCCCCGTTGTCAGTGTAAACGCTTCTATGGGACCTAATGTCCTTAAGGAGTTAGGGCCTAAATCCCTACCTTGTGTAGTAGCATGTGAAAAGCGGAATGGTCTGTACACGCCTAAGACTGCACGCAGTCTCTACCATGTGCCCGGAGAGGGTCAAATCTCTCAAATATCATGCTCGTTAAGATCTCCATCTCCCCGCTTCCATCACACCCCGAGATCGGATACGTGAAGATTCACTATACCCTCTTTCTAAAACCAGTGCATGGTCGTCAGTTGTTCATTGTCCGCGCCCGAGTGGAAAAGTTCGCCTGACAATTACCCTCAACAGCAGCGAGCGTCCCAACTCCTCTTTCGTCACAAGTGAACGTGACAAAGATGTCAAGATCCCAATTCACTTTGTGGACCATGACTTATTACCAGCCTTGCTGTGCAAACCGTATACTCTAGATCGTGACCGTAACATGCAACTTCGCTCATTGGCATCTCCTTTAAAGCGGTACCACAAAAAGCGCGAACTTCTGGCTCATTACACATACCAGATGCGGAAATTACGAGAGCGTCCTTGGCTTCGCCCTCTCTTACTTAACAAGCGCCAGAATAACGAATTCGTGACTGAATTCCCGACCAGTATTCCTTTCTGTGGAAACAGGTCAGTAACGTAAGCCCAATGTCATGTTCCTATGTTCTGGTCTGTCGACTCCCGCATTTCTTTCACCATCCCCTCATGACTTAGTCTTGAACATCAGTGTTATAAAGGAGATGCAGGTTTCCTTGAAGGTGTCGTACGGCTCGTCGTTGTTTTTCCCCGGCACGACGCGCAAGTCGGAGTAGCAGGTGGGCCCGCGGACGACGGTCAGGAGGACGCGCATGTGGAAGGCCTCCTGGTTCTTGGGAGACACGGCTTACATGTGTGCCACGGCATCCGTCGAGATTGTCGAGTCGGATGAAACTCTAGTGAGAATGCTGCGCCAACGTTTTCCGAATGTATTAGTCTTTAAATCAATGCCGTCCTTCATAAATCATTTACGCTCGATTACTGAGCCCGAACGGCGAGAATTCTACTGCGACACCGTGGAGGTCACCACTCCCTGTACGAATCGCAACCTCATCAAAAGCACCCAGGCTACTGAATTGTCGAGTTTACTTGATGATGCACTCTTTGACAGTATTCTTTCTGTTATCAAGCTACTCAAGCCCTTGGTCCTGCATGATGAGATGACTCCGCCACATAAAGGTGTTTACAAGGACCATATGTCCGTGGCCAACTTGATCCACTCCACGCTCAAATACTCAGTAGATGTTGTCGACCGGTTTACCACTTATTTCTGCGGAGATTTCCAGGCTCGGGAGAGGTGGATCTGCATCGCACGCAGGTGCCATACCGGCAACCTCAACAAGCTCTCCTGGCCAACCCAACATCCGACCCCGACTAGGCTCCGCATACCCATCTACGTCCCTCAGGCACATCCTTCATGTCCCCACACAACGCACCAAATACCTTCAAGCACCCACACGCACCTCCCCCTGTTAGCAGTCGACCTTTAAACCCAACATCCAATGCAGCTCCAAGATACTGCAGATAGTCTTTCGGCCATATTGAAACAACTATGGTTGTCAAAAAATCTCGCAAAGGACTGCGTGCGAGTCTATACAGATCCACCCGTTGCCTCTACACCTAAGAGCTTTCCAGCCTTCTCTCGCACGGGCTCCACTCGGATGAGTATGCATGAACTAGAGACCTTAAGCCTTTTGTTCCTCGGACTGGATTCCCAACAAGCTATGAAGCAAGCCACTCACGACTCACACCCTGAATGCACTTACCATCATATCCGGCTCTTACGTGACTCAACATCATCTCTGCCGAATGCTGCCAACCCTTTTCGCTTGAAAGCGTTCACATTGCTTTAAACGTTGTCTCTAGGAATCTGCTTGATATTCCAACACCCGTGTCCTACTATATCACGATTTCGAAACTAACCAACCCTCTCAGAGGTTATTCCTTATTCCTTACAAATCAGCCTCCAAACAAAACATGTACTTCATCACAGGAGGTAAACATATTAATGGTAATCTCCTCGTCGTCAATAGGTCTACCGAATATAAGACGTATATAGACGCCTTTGGCACGACCTACACCCTGTCCTCGTTTGCCAATTCCGAGGACAAATCGATTAGGTAGAGCCGTTCACTGGCTACCTTTGGTTGGTACAGGCGTACCCCCAAGTCCATGCAACTCGTGAAAGCCGCCCTGCCCTTAACAACCTCATGAGCAGATGTGATCTCGTCATTCCTCGTTGCCTTTCTTACGATGCATTGACTGATGCCACACACACACACGGTGTGCTACAAGGACAAGCACTTTGCGTTAGAGGACTACCGACTCTCGCATTCTCGCTACATTGGATACTTACTGAATAGCGGCCGTCGCTTAGGCTCCAAGATCCACTCTATGAGAGTTCCTCTTCCACCACTCGCGGGTTTGCGAACATGGTACTGTTGGATCCTCGCAACAACAAGCTGCGCTATGCGACGCGACCTGAGCTCACTCGAGCCAACAATTTCACCCGCGACCAAGAGTCCTTCTTACTCTCCTTTAAAGCTGATTTGTGCTGCGACATTGTTAGCAATGCCCTGCCGGCGGGTACGTGCCATTTACTGTACACCCATTTGTGTCGCACGCATTGTCTCTGACATGAAAATTCTCATGTTATCGCCAAACTTCGAGCATGACGAAGCGATGCGTCGCAACAACTATGAGTCTACCTTCGTCACGCTCGAGTTACCTCGGCCGTGTGATGACTATGATATCATTATTCAGGCCGAAACTTTCATGAGCAGAATCGCAAATCGCAATATCTGGCCGATTTCAATACGTCGACTAAAATTGCCTCTCTCGAAGAAGCACTGGCTTTCACACCAACCGATGTCAATGATTCTTCTGAACAAGATGACACGCCCCCTCTAGATCCGCGCACCGAGTTAAAGTTCAGTACGCGGCGGCTAAAACACACACCCGTCAAGTCTGTGCCGCGCGAAGTCTATCCTCATGGTACGGTCAAACATCTCAACGCCAAGGAACGTGCTAACCGGTTCCACCGTAAGCACCATTGTCCGGATAGTGTGGCAACAAAGGCGGTCGAGATTCTTTCTCGCCCTGGGTTTGCAGCTTCAGAGATTGAATGAATACAGAGATTTTTGCACAGACTGTATTCTTCACGACAAAAAAAAACACCGTCATTCTTCATTTCAACCCGACAAAGCCTAATTTCGAACAAACTCACCGTCCTGGTGAAGTGTGGGCTTGTGGTGGCGGCTATGTTTCTGTCTGATCTAAATGGGGTGGCTTCACTCGTTTGATTGTGCTCAAGGAACTCCTGTCAAAATTCCTTCTCGTGTATTCTAGATGCACAACCCACAGCACCATTTCCATCGCAAGGGAGACGGGCCACGTCGACTTAGACTTCGACTACCTGTCGTTCGAGCACAGCGCGCTTGCTCTGCAAGACGACAATGTTTCGTGCCTGTTGATGTAGCACGACGCAAACATCTACCTGGCCAGTAATAATGGATTTCCACATGTTCTCCACGTCGCGAACTATGATAGCTATATGACCGTCGTGCCATTATGGACAGACTTATGCACGTCGCATGCCTGTTACTCAACCATGGTGCAGACTTCAACGAGATCTAGGCTGATGGGACGTCGCAACTTCAGCCTGAAAAGCCGAGCCTCAACGGCCACGTTGACGTCGTGCGTTTGCTTCACGAACATGGCGTGGATGTGAATCAGGACAGGAACCACTGGTCGACACCGATAGCTGCTACCTGCGCAGCTGGGCATATAGGGGCAGTGCAGCATCTGCTCGCATTTCCCCAGCGTTTGGTTTCCAAGAGCTCGTAGCATACAACTCAGAAACCACTTTGGCTTACCACAAAGTTAAATATATAGGATCGAGTTGATCAAATTTGTTGGCGTGGGGTCAGACTCGAGCTTGCACGAATGACCTCGGAAACGTGACTGACGCCGGTGTCTTGAAAAGTCTCGATCGAACCTTACTGCCCGTCTCTCCAGCTGCGACGCCCGGGTTGCTTCGGGTCCGCCGTTTGAGTCCCTGCACCGAAGTCGACGTCAAAACCGCCTAGCTAACTAGAATCGCGACTAACTAGAATCGGGTTTTCGAGAACCGCGGATGTCGATCTTCATAATAGAAGAGCAACCGTACAGAGAAGCACAAGGCGAGAATTTATCAACAGGGCCCGGTGTCGCCGAGGTCCTTGAGTCGTGAGTAGGGGCAGTGTCCGTCGCGGAGGACGGCGAACTCGAAGTCTTCTTCGTGGAAGAAGCGGTGCTGGGAGATGGCGAGGTGGACATCGGGAAGCGCGGACTTGTAGAAGGTGGCGCGCATGCCTGGGTGTCGCGGGGCGCAGACATAGACTTCCTCGCGGCGCAAGGAAGCAAGGGTGTCGGCGTCAACAGTGACAGAAACGTAGGCGTCGTCCTGGGTCGAGAGCGTGCGGTTGATGGCCTTAGTGAAGAGGTCGCCGTCGTCATCGTCACCGATTTGCTCGGTCGGCGGCTCGCGGATCAGGCTCAGAGCCTCGTCGTCGGTGATGGGGGGCGCCGGAAGGAACTCGATGAGCGGGAGAATGTCAAAGGTGAGGAAGGATCGGACGAAGGGATGGCCGCACGAGGCGCAGACATCGCAGTTGTGGGAGCGGGCCGTCGCCGGATTGAGGAGAGCATTGGCCGCACCGCATCTGTAGCATACGGGGAGAAGATCGGGGGAATCGCGGACGGGTTTGGCGTGAACAGTGACCATGTCGACCTCGAGCGAGTCGACCCAGGCCGCGTCGACCTTGGTGTGCGCAAGCTTGTCGTAAGCAAACCGCGCCAGCTTGTAAGCGCCGAGCGTCTTGGCCTGCTTGGCGAGCGTGTACAAGATCTTAACGCGCGAGATGCCCAGTGGGGCTTCGTTCGTGCCTAGTGTGTTGACGAGAAATCGCGCAGCGTTAAACAACACCTCGGGCTGCACGGGCGTGAACGGTAAGAAGAAGCTCTCGAGGAAAGAGTAAGCGTAGTAGGCGTCGGCTTTTTCGAGGCACGACTGGTAAAATGGGAGAGCGTCATGCACCGCGTCGGGGCCGCCAGCCTCGAAGGCGCTTCGGAGGCTCTCGGTGGCAAGGCGCCAGTAGTAATACGAGGCATCTTTGAACCTCGACTCGACAACCGCGTTAAATGTGAGCTGTTCCATCATGCGCGAGGCCTGGTCGGGCCTCCCGGCCTTGCGATAAGCGTCGAGCGCCTCGTCGAACTGGTCGTGGAGCGCGAGGTATTCGGCGTATGGCAGGTAGAGCTTTTCGGTGTTTTTTCGCTCACCCGCGAGCGCGATCGCCTCGGCCCACTGCTGCTTGCGCACGTGCAGCTCGATCAGCATGTCGACATCGTCGAGCTTGGCGTACACCTCGCGCGCGAGCTCATCCTCTCCGGCGTCGAGAAAGTACGTCGCGCACTTGCGAAGAACGTCGCCCGTGACGGTGCGAGCGATCGACGCGAGCTGCTTGACCCATCCCGGGTGTCGACGCTCGCCTAGAAGCTGGACAGCGCGTGCGGGGTCCACAGACACGTACATCTCGGCCGCCGCGTTCCAATCTTCAATCTCCTCGGCCCACTCGGCCTGGCGTCGCACGAGCTCGCGGCTATCGACGTCCGAGGACGCAGCAAACATCTTGGCCTCTTCCCACTGGCGGAGGTCAGCGAAGAGGTCGATCGCGAGCTGGACTTTGCCCGCCCTTGAAAAGACCTTTGCGGCTTCCTGGTATTGACCGGCGTAGGCAAGCAGCTCGCCCTGCAAAACATCGGCGTCTTTATCGTCTTTCAAGACTTCGAGCAGCCGGAGGTCGTGGACGCGCGAATAGGCTGCTCGCGCCGTCTCGAGATTCATCGCACGCGCCGCAGCGATTGCGAGTCGTCGCCAGTCGGCTTCCGTCACTCCCAAGCATGCGAGCTTGTGTGCGGTCTCGAAGTCCTTGTCGGCGATGTGTTGGCTTAGGGCTTGCGATTGAGGCAAGTCGACCGCTTCGACGCGAGTGCCGTCGACCACAAACACCTTGGAGCCCGCCGAACCCACGACGCGGCCCTTGATTTTGTGTTGGAGAGCGGGTTTATCGATGAATCGCACGGCGACCTTGTCCGAAAATTGCGAGTAGCAAACGCAGTCGTCGAGGTGCGCGTTGAACGCCGCGCCCGTCACGTCCTCTTCGACCATTACGACCTTGCTGCCCTCGTAAATCTGCAAAATCTGGCTCGTCGATAGCATCAAAAGCCGCTTGCGATCAGGCGAGAGCGAAGCGACCACGATTCCCGACGAGCTGGGGGGTACGAGTTCAACGGGAAACGCGTTGTCGAGATACAGCTTGAGGACCGCGCCGTTCTCGAGGCCGACAATCAACCCTTCGCGACCGGCAGGTCCGCCGTCGACGACGATCGATGTGATCGCGACGTCGAGAATCCACTGGCGCACGAGCTGCTGGTCCTGGTACAGCAAGAGCTTGGCTTCCGTACAAAGCAACACGTGGTGCGCCGTAATGCCCACGAGTCTTTGGGACGACACTCCAGTGAGGCCATGCTCCTTTCTCAGGCGGTAGTGCAAATCGCCCTCGTCGCACTCGTAGACGTTGACGCGGTCTGGCAACTGAATCGCGAGGCGGTCCATATACAACGCAATATTCACGACGCGCTCGCGACTCTTGATACGGACGCGTTTCTCGGCTTGCTGCACGATGACGTCCGTCATTTTTTCGGTAAACGCAAAGCGGTCTGACGCCAACCCATAAACGGCCTCAAATTCGAGGTGCCAAAGCGAAATCGCGCCGCCATAGGACCCGACCCCCACCGAGTTATTCCGGTGCGACACCACCGAAAACACCCACTCAGCGTCCTCGCAGATAGTCGCCAATCGCACACCTTCGCGCGTATAGAGCGCGGCCGTGCGATCCGAGCCGCCTACGACCAAATGCGGTCCGCACGGGCACAACGACACGGGATAGCTCCCAATTTTCCGCTCCTTGATAAGCACGCCGTTGTGGTAGAAGGCCAGCGTTTCGTCCCAGGCTCCCACGACCAGCGTGTCATCGCACCACGCGACGCACCACACGGGACCGTTCCGCTCGAACCGCGAGTGCTCGGCCGCCTTCTTGTCCCTGATCTGGACCGTGCCCGACGCCATCCCGAGCGCCAGCAAATCGCCCCACGTGCAGCTTAGGATTTTGCTCGAAATCTTGTGTTTCGTGACGCTCTTCTGCTCCTTACTCCACAGCCCGAAGTCGCTCGCTGTGCAACTCGTGAGTTGTTCAGATTTCGAGTAGCAAACGCATTGGATCGAGTCGTTGTGAGTGAACTTGAGGATGCCCTCCCCCTTGTCGTTCCAGATTATGACGGTACGGTCGGCGCCGCCCGACGCGAACCGAGACCCGCTCGGCGCGTACGCCAGAGCGTACACGGTGTCTTTGTGCCCGCGCAGCCGATGCCGCAAGTCGCCGTCGATTGTTGCGTACACGAGCACCAGCGACGACACGGCCACCACAACCTCCTTCCCGCTCGGCGCGTACGCCATTGAGTATACCGTCGCCTTGACATTCCCCTTTGGCGGCAACCCCGGGTCCTGCCATACCTGCTTCGCCTCCATCTTTTTCGGCCGGCGTTGTTTCGCGACGGCCTTCGAAGGTGGTTTTAAAGGTTCAAAAATGGTCGACTACTAAGAGGGTGCGTGTGGGGGTAAAGGTTTAGGAGTAAACTCAAGGGAATGAGCGTACACTGTGGGCGCCGAATAAACGCATCTTAGATTGGCTTGAAGGTTTAGGGTATTTAAAGGTCGACTGCTTAGAGGGTGGGTGCAGTTGAATTAATAGGGGACTATAAAGGGGTGAGGGTTTCTTTTAGGTCGGGGTGTGTGCGTGCGGGGGCTTGAGGGCTTCGGTGCGCTGTGTGGGGACATGCGGGATGCGCCTAGAAGGCGAAAGTGAGTATCACGTTCAAGTGTGGGGGGAAAAGAAGTGGGGACTGCCTGAACGGCGGGGTTTTCCAAGGCCACACTGCTAGGGCGGGGGTGCGAGCAGGGGTCCAGGCGCATTTGGGTTGTGTGAAGACGCGAGAGGTGCCGGAAATGCGGAGATATCCCGTTCAGGGGTTCGGAGGGTTGTGTGAAGACGGGAGGGAAGCCTTAAAGGCGGGTTCATCGCCGAGCCACGGGGAAGGCGAAGAGAGGGCGGGCCCCGCCCGTAGGTCACACGCATGCTGCCGCCGGACGTATGTGCGGCGAAGTGCGACGTCCTGCTGGGCACTGGCAGCCTGGGTGGGGCTACCCTTGGTGGCGACATGGCGGAGGGCGGTGAGGGCGTAGCGCGTTCGGCCCAAGACGCTGGCGATTTCCCACTCGCGGTGGATGCGGCGAACTTGGGCCGCCTTGGACTCTGTGACGTTGGCAGAGCCGCTTCCAACGACCGGTGGGTCATCAGACCCGAAGTCTACTGTAAAAAAAGCCAGGCTTGCGGAAGGACTTGCAGCGCCGCCGTTCTTATGTCATCCGATTGAGCGCTTGAAATTGCTAGCACCAAGAAGAGTGTTTTCCCAGGAAGGCGGTTCCACGGCATGCGTGCAACGCGGCAAGTTCCACGGAGCTGGCACCGGCGTGGCCTGAAAAGCGGAGCAGGCGGCAAGGTCGATTTCTCATGATCCCAAGTGCGCTTCAACGCGGTTAATCATGCGCGCGCAGTGGGCGTGTAATCCAGAGTTGGTTGTAGGCACCTTCTGTGAGGTATCACGATCGGGATGATCCGACGTAGACGGTTGGCTCGGGCAGAGACGCACTTTGACGAAAACGCGCATTCCCCGAGAGCGCCAAAGGCCGCCGAAGAGTTCTTAAGGCGCTTATTGACGGTTCGTCCTAACAGTCGCGAGTCGTCCCGAGGTCCTTGAACTCGGGATGCATCGGTCGTTGTCGAAGTCGGAGAGACCCACGCCATTGTGGGGGCCTCTCAGGATCTTCATAGAGACCCCGGGACAGCGACGAAGAGTACCTCGATCTTCGAGACCAATCTCGACGCTTCGATTTCCCGCGCGAACTTTGGTGCTTCCACTCGGCGCGGTGCCGCATAAATGGCGATGTGCCGACGACTACCTCGTCGTCTGGGTTCGCCGACTCATCGAACGGGAGTTATGACCTGACCTCTATGACATGATGCAGCGTCGCTTGCATGCGGTGGGGCACCATGATGAGCATCATGACGATGCTGACGCGCGAACCAAACGTCCTCCTAATATTATTCGAGATCCCTCGAGAAATTTGTGTGAAAACACTACCATTCGCATCCACAAAGTGACGGGATGATCGAGCGCGATACTAGCGCATAAACGCGAGGCACCCATTGGAAAGTGCGACATGGTTTTGTTTGGCGGCCAGGCTGCGTTCTAGGCTCAACCGCGCATCGACCGTCAAATCTAAGCAAGTCCACGCTTTGCTGTTCTGAAAGGTGTCGTGGGTTGGGCAAGTCGAGCTGCGCGCACATGGCAGTCACAATTGTGGTCGGGTTTGGGGTGTTTAAACATACAAGCGGGCTCTCGCCGCATCGATACCTGAACCGCATCTCCCACAGTCTGCCTATTTCCCGGGGCAGATGCGGAATGGCGCTTCGTGCGCTATGAGCTGCACTGGGAATTTATTCGTCGCTCGCAACAATTGTCGGGGAAGACGACGTTTGCAACAAAGAAACGCTCCTCCGAAACACCACAACGAAGGCGAGTGTCGCGACGAGAGGTGGTGAGCCTTAACGGGAAGAACAAACAAACAAACAAACAAACAAACAAACAAAACAAAGAAACAAAGAAACAAACAATGCCATCTTCCGACCGACAGACTCCTCATCGATCTCATTACGACGGGGGTTGATTGACTGGTCCTTCATAATTACTATTCCTTGTTGAACCCAAAAAAAAAACAAACACTTGCTCTTTATGATGATGATGATGATGATGATGATGATGATGATGATGGCATAATTACGATTGTACAACGCGTGATGAGAGTAATAATAGTACAAATATACCACCCCCGCCGAAATGGAAATTTTGCCAGAGCGCGTCGTTGTGGCAAGGTGACGGAGTAACAGAAAGGCGGCTCAAGAAACATCAAAATGGGAGGAGGAGCTTTGGACGAGGTCCTGGGGGAGTACGCTCGCGGCGGGAAGATAACGGCGGGGGACGTGCGGTGGGTGATGTGGGACCTCGGGAGGCACTTGCTCGCGGAGGAGGAGGCCGAGGCGCTCGTGGAGCTCGACGGCACGGGAGCTGGGGTGATCGACGTTGAGACGATGGTCGCATGGATCTCAAGGCGGGAGGAGGCGTGGGCCCGGTGGTGCGGCGAGGACTCGACGGTGCGGCTCGTGGTTCGGGCCGCGCGCGTGTTTCGGGAGTGCGACGAGGCGATGGACGGCGAGATCTCGGCGCGGGAGTTCACGCGCGTGCACCAACGGCTCGCGGAGGTCGGACTTGTACAGCAGGGGTTCCTGACGTGTCTGAAGGAGGTCGACCGCGAAGGGGACGGAGTGATCGAGTTCAACGAGTTCGCCGCCTGGATCGTGCGGCGGTCTCGGCAGCACGAGGAGGCCCCGCCGTCGCCGCTGCCCCTCGCGGGACCGCGGACTCCTCCTCCGCGGTCGAGTCCTTGGCTCGAGGACGCGGCGGGTTTGGGGGAGTGTCCGCGGGACGTGGCGGGGCTGCAGGAGGCCGTGCGGCTCGCGGCGGCGGCCGCCGCGGCGGCGACCGAGGAGCTGGCCGAGCTGGACCGCGAGTACGGGTCGGCGGCGCGCGACGCCGACGTCGCGCTCGCGGCTTGCGGGGACGCGGACGCGGCGACGTCGCGGCGGGAGGGCGAGGTGGTGCGGGCCGAGGCACGGCTCGCCGAGGCGCGGGACGAAATCGAGGCCGCGACGGGGTCGGTCGAGTCGGCGCGGAAGATCACGGCGGCGACGAGCCCAGGGGCGTCGGCGGGCGGGCTGTCGCTGTTCTACTCGCACACGCCGGTGGCCGTGAGCCAGGCAGTGATCGAGGCGGCCGACGAGCTGCGGTTGCTTCAGGACGAGGCGAACGACCACAAGATCTGCGAGGCGTGCGACGAGGCTCTCGCCGAGGGCCACGTGTTCGGGGCCGTCGGGAGCCTGGATCTGTCGACGTGTTCGGCGCGCGGGCTCGCGGGCGCGCTCGAGCTCGCGGCACGGCTGGGGGGTGCGAAGACGCCTCGGGCGGCGTGGCTCGTCGCCGCCGCGGCCGAGGCCAAGACCGTGCGCGAGGCGCTCGTGGCGGGTCCCACGACCTGGGGGACGCGCGCCCTCGACCCCCTTCGGCTGAGGGACGCCGCGGCCCGGCTCGACGCCGAAGCGATTCGTCTGCGCGGAGACGGCGACCTCGCGCCGTGGTACGCGTCGACGGGCATCGCGAAGGAGCTCGGGCTCGTCGCGGCGACGGCCGAGGCGCGGGCGGCGGCGAGTTCGCTGCGCGCGGCCGTGGTGGCGCAGCCGGTGACGGGGTCGCCGGGGGCTCTCGACGTGCGGTCGGCGCGCGCGGGGCTCGCGGCGCTCGAGGACGCGCTCGGCGCGAGCGACGCGCTTCGCGAGCCGACGCCTCACGTCTCGGCGCTGGCCGACGCCGCGCGCGCCGCGCTCCGGCTCCGCGAGGCGGCGTGCGCGGCCGTCGACGCGGACGCCCAGCAGCAGCACGACGACAGCGCGGCCCTCGCGCGGTCCGACTCGGTCGGCTCGCAGCTCTCGTCGCTCTCGGTCCAGTCGGCGCCGGCGCGGCACCTCGCGGCGGCGGCGGCGGCGCACCGGGCAGCAGCAGCATTGAGGACCCCAGGCTTAGACGAGGGCGGGCCGCTCTTCGAGGAACTCGAGGACGACGGGTCGACGGTCGCGCCGCTCGACGACGGCGCGGGCTCGGTCGCGCCGCGGCGGCTCGGGCGCGCGTACAAGGGTGGCGTCGACAAGGGCGCGGCGCTCTCGGCACTCTCGGCGGCCGTCGCCGTCTTGGCCTCGCTCCTCGACGCGCCGCTCCACGGCGGGGGCGACGACGACGGCGCGGGCGACGCCGAGGACTCGACGACGGCCTCGCTCCTCGGTCAGGAGAAGGCGCTCGTCGAGGCCGACTTGCACGATCGGATTATCGCGCGCGACGTGCCGCTCGCGCTCGCCGACGGGCGGACGGCCGGGCGGCCGGGGCCGGGGCTCCGCGTCGCGGCGAACGACGCGACCCTGGCGGCGCTCCGCGCGGCCACGGCCCACGCGCGCGAGTGGGCGGTGCGGTGCGGCACGTCGCGCGCCAAGGAGCTCCTCGAGCGGGCCGAACTGCTGCTCGCGTGTCGCGACGCCGCGAGCGAGGAGGACTGGGAGGCCGTCGACGCGGCGCTGAGCGGGGTCGCGACCTTTACGGTCTCCCATTCTCCGTCGTCGTCCTCCTCGTCGCCGCGGCACGCGGCCTCCAAGCTCCAGCACGCCAAGGCCCTCGCGGCCGCGGGGGCCGAGGTCGAGCTGCTGCGGCTCGAGGTGAACGATCGGAAGATGCGTTGCGCGGCGTACGATGCGTTGGCGACGGGGCGGGTCGTGGGCGTCGCTGGGGCGATCGACGTCGACACGAGCCCGTGCTCGCCGGCGGACCTCAACGCGGCCCACGTCTTCGCGACCGAGGAGCTCGGCGGGCCGCAGACGGCCGAGGCGCGGCGCGTCTACGCGACGGTCGGAATCGTCGCGCGCGCGCGGAGCGCCTTGGCCGAGTGCGAGGGGTACTTTTGCGACGAGTGGGACTCGAACGAGGCTCTCTTTCCCGAGACCCTCCGGCCCTGCTACGACGCGATCGTCGCCGTCTCGCGCGAGCGCCACCCGACGCAGCCCGAGCTCGCGGCCGCGCTTCTCGACAAAGAGGGCGGCGCCGAGCTCGCGATCGTGCTGAGGACGGCCGAGGCGCGGCGCGTCGCCAAGGCGTTGCGCGCGGCCCTCTCGAGCGACGAGAGCGTCGCCAAGGGGCCCCTCGACGCCCTCGACCTCGCGGGCGCGCGCGCGTCGATCGAGGCGATCGAGACGGCCCTCGCCGACTTCGACCGCCTCGAGGTCCCGACCCCGCACACTTCGGCCCTCGCGGCCCTCTGCGCCGAGGTCAAGGCCCTCCGCCTCGCCTGCTTCGAGGCCTTTGACGACAGCGAAAACGAAAGCGACGACGACGAGAACGAAAAAAACGATGATAACGACGACGGCGGCGGCGGCGGCGAAAAGAAAGGGTTTGAGTCGATCGTCGAGGCGGAGGCGGAACGGGACGCGGCGCTCGAGGCGGCGATACGCGGTTTGCGCGATACGCTCGACTGTAAGCTGCGGTCCGAAGGGGACGACAACGTGGTGCGGCACGCCGACGCGAGCGAGACGCGCGGGGACGTGGTGGGGGCCGAGGTGGATCGGATCGAGCTCGCGTTCCACGAGCGACTGATCTCGCGGGATCTGCCGAGATCGCTGCGCGCGGGCCGCGTTTTTGGCGAGCTCGGGGCTCTGAGCGTCGACATCGCCAAGATCGACCGGCTCGAGCGCGACGCCCAGCACGCGCGCGCTTGGGCCGGACGGTGCGGGACGCGCGGCAGCCTCGAGCTCCTGTCGACGGCCCAGCTCGTGCTCGCGTGCCGCGCGGCGCTCGCCGACAACGACTGGGCGGGCCTCGCGGCAGCGCTCCACGGGCCCGACGGCGCGGCGGCCGCGGCGGCGCGACGCGAGGACGCTCCCTTCGTGCGGTTCTGCGCGTGGGCGCCCCATGCCGTGAGCCGCGCGGCGATCGACGCCGCCGACGAGCTGAGGTTGTTGCGCGACGCCGTCGACGACTACGAGATCTCGACGGCCGCGGCGACCGCGCTCGCGAACCACCGCGTCGGCGGCCGCGTGGGCGCGCTGGACGTTTCGGGCACGGACGCGAAGCCGCTCGACGCGGCGATTTCCCTCGCGGCGAGCCGCGGCGGCGGCAAGACGGCGCGCGCCAAGTGGCTCCTCGACGCGGCCGCCGAGGTCCGCGGCGCGCGTTCGGCGCTCGCTTCCGGAGCCCAAGCAGAGGGGTCGCCGTGGACGACGCGCGAAGCCCTCGGGGCCGCGCGGCTCGCGCGGTCGATCGCGGCCCTCGCCGAACGGCAGCCCGACATCGCGCAAAACGAGCGCGAGCTCGCGTTCGACGAGCTCGAGCTCGTGCGGCGCACGGCCGAGGCCCGCGAGTGCGCGACGACGCTCAGGGAGGCCGTCGGCCACGATGCGCACCGGCCGGGCGGTCGCGTCGGCGAGCTCGACGTCGCCGGGTGCGAGAAGTCGATCCCGGCGCTCCGGGAAGCGCTCAAGCAGGCGCAGCGGCTCGCGGCGCCGACGCCCCACACTACCGCCCTCGCCGAGACGGCCAAGGCGACCCTCCATTTGCGCGAGGCGTTGGTGCGCCGCGCCGACACCTCGACCGACGACGACCTCGACACGGACCTCGCGACGGCCGTCGCGTCGGCCAAGGATATGCTCCTCAAGCCGCTCCACGCGGGGGGCGACGACGACGCGGCGGACGGGACCCACCGCGAGGTCGGGCATCTTTTGGACGCCGAACTCGGGACGGCCGAGCGCGAGCTCCACGACCGGCGGATCGCGCGGAACGTGGGGCGCGCGCTCGCGCACGGCAGGTGCGAGGGCGCGCCGGCCGACGTGGCCGTGACGGCCAACGAGGCCTCGCTCGCCGCTCTGGACGCGGCCCACGCGCACGCCCACGAGTGGGCCTCGACGTGCGCGACGCCGCGCGCGGCCGCGCTCAGAGCGGCCGCCAAGGTCGTGCTCGCGTGTCGTCGCGCGGCCGTCGCGGGCGACTGGGACGGCGTCGCCGAGGAGTTAGCGCGCGCCGAGCCCGAGGCGAGCAGCCTCGGCGGCCACCACGTCCCCAAGGAGGCGGCCGAGGAGCTCGCGCTGATGCGGCGCGAGGTCGACGACCGCGCGATCGTCCTCGAAACCGTCGACGCCCTCGCGCCGGGGCACGCGATTTCGGGCGCGATCGGCGCGCTCGACGTGTCGCGGTGCGACGCGGCAGTTCTCGAGGCGTGCCTCCGAGCCGCCAAGCCGCGGCTCGCCAACGCCCAGGCCTCGCCGCGGGTCGAAAGGCTGTTGTACGCGTGCGCCGAACTCGCGCCCCGACGCAAGTTGCTCGACCGCGGGTCGACGGCCGAGCAAAGGCGCGCGGCGTGGGCGACCGCGCCCGCGCTCCGGCCGGCCAACCTGCGCGCGAGCCTCGTCGCGCTCCAGCTCCTCGCGCAGCGCGGGGGCGCCGACTCGGTCGAGGGCGCCGCAGAGCTCAAGCTTCTCTTCGAGACGGCCGACGCGCGCGCCGCCTGCGTCGCGCTCCGCGAGAGCGTGGAGAATTCTAAACGCGCGACGCGCGGAACGGTCGGGGCCATCGACGTGCGCGGCGCCGTCGAGGGTTTAGAGGCCGTCGACGCGGCGCTCGAGCGCGCGGCCCGCAAGCAGCGCGCGGGCGTTTCGACGGCGCGCCTCGAGGCCCTCGTCGCCGTCGCGAAAGCTACGGCGCGCGCGCGGCGCGCTGTGGCGGCCGTCGTCGAGCTCGGCGACGACGCGTACTCGGACCAAGCCATGACCGAGCTCCAAGAGGCCGTCGCCGAGGCGCGCGGCGTCGATCTCGCCGCGGCGGCGACGGGCGGTGCCGACGACGACGGCGGCGCCCGTTCTTTGGTGGGCGCCGAGCTCGACCTCGTCGAAACCGAACTCCACGAGCGGCGCTCGCGGCGGGCGCTCGTGAACGCGACCAAGCCCGGACGGACGCGCGGCCGCGTCGGCGCGCTCCACGTCGGCGGCGGCGGCGACGACGACGAATCCGCCGCGGCCGAGGCGATCGGCCACGCGCGAACGTGGGAAGCCCGCGGCGCGTGGTCGCCGGTAGCTCGCGAGCTCCGCGCGACCGTCGAGCTCGTCTTCGCGTGCCGTCGCGCCGCGCGCGAGCGGCGGTGGGCCGACGTCTCGCGCGCTCTAGATTCGGGCGGCGACTCGTGCCTTTGCCTCGCGCCCGCCTCGGACGCCTTCGTCCGCCTCGTCGGGTCGGCTCCGCCCGCGGCTGCCCGATTCCTCGTCGACGCCGGCGACGAGCTCGCCACCCTCAAGGCCCAGGTCGCCGACGACGCGATCTGCCGCGCGTGTAGGGCGGCCCTCGGCGCGGCGCGCGTCGCGGGCGACGTCGGCGCGCTCGACCTCGCGGCCTGCGACCCCGCGCCCCTCCGCCAGGCCCTCGACCTCGGCGCCAAGTTGGGCGGCGCGCAGTCCCCCAAGGCCGCGTGGCTCCTCGCGACGGCCGCCGAGGTCGAGGCCTGCCGCGCGGCCCTCCGGTGCGCTGTGGTCGACTGGGGCTCGCAGACGCTCTCTCCAGCGCGCCTCGCCCACGTCCTTCACGACGAAATGGGGTATCCCGCGGCCGCGACGGCCTTGTGGGGGTCGCCCCTCGACGAGTCGCTCGGGTTCGCCGAGCTGTTCCTCGTGCTCCACACGGCGCGCGCCCGCGCCGTCGCGGGCGCGCTCGTCGCGGCCGTCTGCGACGACAAGTACCGCGTCGTCGGAACCCCCGGCGCGACCGAGCTGAGAGGCGCGGCCGCGTCGCTTCCGGCGCTCCGGGCGGCCGTCGGCGACGCCGAGGCCCTCCTGGCGCCGACACCCCACACGGCCGCCCTCGCCGAGGCGGCGCGCGCGGCTCTCCGCGTCCGAGAGAGCCTCGTCGACGCGTCTTCCTCCTCCTCGAAGGACGCGGACAACGACGACGGCGGGGACGAGCTCGCCGGCGGCGGCGGCGGCGACGACGAGGTGGTCCTGGAGCGCCTCCTCCTCGCCGACAACGCCGAGGTAGCGACGGCTATCGCTGCCGCCAAAACCCTCCTGGACGCGCCGCTTTTCGCCGGCGACGACGACGACGACGCCGAATCCCGCCGCCGCCGATTCGGGCACGCGCCGTCGACGGTCAAGGAGCTGTTGGGGGCCGAGTTGGCGCTGGTCGAGGCCGAGTACAACGACCGACGCATTTCGCGCGAGGTCCCGCGAGCTTTGGGGCAGGGCCGGTGCGCGGGCCGCGCGGGCGCCGTGGTTGTGGGCGCCAACGCGGCGACCCTCGTAACCCTCGAGATCGCGACGCTCCACGCGCGGGAGTGGGCGCCGCGGTGCGGGTCGGCGGCGGCGCAGGAATGGACGCGGACTGCCGAGCTCGTGCTCGCCTGCCGGTCGGCGGCCGTCGAGGGCGACTGGGACGCCGTCGCGGCCGCGCTCGACGCGGCGCGCCGCCGCGAGAACGCGACGTCGGCGAAGGCTGCGCCCCTCGGCCCGGGCGCCCCGCCGTCGGCGTCGCCGCGCGCGGCCGTTTCCGTCGTCGGACCCGAGCTCCATCTCCTGCAGGACGAGGTCAACGACCGTTCCATCATGGTGGCGTTGACGCGGGCCCTCGACGCCGGCGCCGTCGAGGGTTCGGTCGGGGCGCTCGACGCGACGCGCGCCGACGCCGGGCCCCTCGACCGCGCTCTAGACCTCGCCGCCGAGCTCGGCGGCGCCAAGACCTCGACGACCGATCGCCTCGTCAAGACCGCCGCGGCCGTCGCGCGGTGCCGGGCGGCCCTCGCGACGGGAGACGCGGCCTGGGAATCCTCGGTGGCGTTGTCGCGGCCCTCGCTCCGCGCGCGCGTCGACGAGCTCGACGCCCTCGAAGCCGTGTCTTCGGGACCGTCGCGGTCGTCGGGAGACGAGTCCGGCGTCGCGAGCGCGGCGGCAGAGTTGAGGTTGGTGTTGCGGACGGCGGACGCCCGCGCGGTGGCCGCGGCGTTGCGGGGCGCCGTCTCCGACGAGGGCCGCCGCGTCTCGGGGTTTCCGGGGGCGATAGACGCCCGCGGCGCGGCCGCCTCGATTCCTCTCCTCGACGACGCCCTCGACGCCGTCAGACATCTCGAGGTCGCGACGCCCCACGTCGAGGCCCTCGCGCGCTGCGCCCGCCTCGCGCGCGCCTGCCGCGCCGCTCTCGTTCGCGCGACCGAGAATAATCAAGACGACGACGACGACGACGACGACGACATCGAGTTGGTGGCGGCGCTCGCGGCCGCGAACGACGAGCTCGAGGCCCCGCTCCACGGCGGCGGAGACGACGACGCGACGCGCACCCACAACGACACGATCGCCTCGCTCCTGGGGGACGAGCTCGGCCTCGTCGAGGCCGAAGTCCACGATCGCCGTGTCTCCCGCGACATTCCCCGCGCCTTATCCGCGGGACGGTGCGCGGGAGCGCCCGGCGCGATCGAGGTCGAGACGAACGAAGCGCTCCGGGAGCTCGAACTCGAACGCGCGACAACGCACGCGAGGGCGTGGGTCTGGCGTTGCGCGACGCATACTTCGGCCGAACTCCTCGCCGCCGGCGAGCTGGTCCTTGCGTGCCGCCGCGCCGCGGCGCGCGGCGACTGGCGAGGCTACGACGAGGCCTGCACCGTCGACGCGATCCTGGCGGCCAAGCGCCAGCGCGACAACGCCCACCGCGCGGCCTCCTCCCTCGGCTCGAGCGACGCCCTCCTCGGACCCGGCCAGCCCCCCGTCGTCAGCGCGATGGTCCCCCTTGCTGCCGCCGAAATTTCTCTCCTCCAGGACGAGGTCAACGACCGAGCGATCGTCGACGCGGCCGCCGACGCCCTCGTCGGCGCCTCGAGGGTGCGCGGCCGCGTCGGCGCCCTCGACCTTTCCCGCGTCTCCCCCGAGCCCCTCGACGCCGCGATGGACCTCGCCGCCAAGCTGGGGGGGGCCAAGACCCAGCGCGCGAAGCGCCTCCTCGCGACGGCCGCGATCCTCGCCGAGTGCCGCGCGGCGCTCCTCGCGCGCCGCGACGCCTGGGACGGACCCCTCGACCCCGACCGCCTCGCGACGGCCCTCGCCGACCTCGAGCGCGCCCCCGAAAACCGAAAACTCACCGGCGTCGCCGAGCTCCGGCTCATCTCGGACACGGCCGAGGCGCGCGCCGCGTGCTCGGCCCTCCGCGCGGCCGTCTCGCTCCCCAAGCATCGCGTATCCGGAACCTGCGGCCTCGTCGACGTCAGGGGCGCCGCGGATTCGCGCGCGCCTCTCGCCGCAGCCCTCGCCCGCTTCGCAGGCCTCTCGACCCCGACCCCCCACGCCGAGGCCCTCGCGAAGGTCGCCGACGCCTGCCTCCGATACCGCGCGGCCCTCGTCAGACTCGTCGACGCCGGACCCGACGCCTATGCCGAAACCCTCGTCTCCGACCTCGCCTCGGCCCTCGGCGCCGCCAAGGCATTGTACGCCCTCGACCTCCGCAGCGCCGGCGACGACGACGCGACCACCAAAGCCGGCGGCGGACCCTCCACGGCCGCCTCCCTCCTCCAGACCGAGGTCGACCTCGCCGAGCGCGAACTCCACGACCGAAAGATCGCCCACGACATCCCCAAGGCCCTCGCCGAGGGGAGATGCTCGGGCCGCCTCGGCGCCGTCCGCGTTTCGACCGACGCCTCCCACGCCCTCCAAGATCTTCACCACGCCGTCAAGCACGCCCGCGAGTGGGCTCCCAAGTGCAACACGCCCCACGCCTCCGAGCTCCTCGCGACGGCCGAACTCGCCCTCGCCTGCCGCGCCGCCGCTGCTAAACAGGACTGGCGCACGGTCGACCTCGCCCTCCACAACGCCAGCGACGCAAACTCCGCCTCCTCCGCCGCGACCCTCCCGCTCGCCGCGCTCGGCCTCCTCGCCCCCCGCGCCCCCGACGACCTCACCTCCACCCTCCGCGACGCCTCCCGCCACAAAACCACCCTCGCTGCCAAGTCCCAGGACGCGATCGCCCACGACAAGCTCAAGCGCGCCGAGGCCGCCCTCGCCGACGCCAAGGCCGCCCGCGAGCGCGTCGCCGCCGCCTCCGCTTCGGCCTCCAAAACCAAGGCCGACCTCGACAAGGAGTACAAGGACAAGCTCGCCCGCACCCAGCAGGCCCTCGTGAGTCTTTTTTTTTTGGAACAAAAACGAATTTTTCCCCTTCTTCTCTCTCTCTCTCTGTCTGTCTCTCTGTCTTCTTCTTCTGCTGATATTCGCTTTCTCCCTCCCAGGCGCGCCGCGACGCCGCGCGCCGTAAGGCCGCCGCCGCCCACGAGGCTTTGGTCATGGCCGAGCGCGCTCTCGTCTCCTCCCCGCGCCAGTCCCCCACCAAGGCACACAGCTAAGAAAGAACACCATTCTTTCTTTCTTTCTTTCTTTAGAGAGAGAGAGAGAGAGAGTAGTTTCCTGTTTCTTATTACAACAACTTTTTCTGCTTCTCTTCCTGGTTCTTCTCGCCGCGTTCAGAAGTATATATGTTGTTTTCACCTTTTTTTCAGAGTTATTAGTACTAAACTAAAAATATTAATCGCGGCGAAGAAGTTGTCGTTGCGCAGCGGCCCGTCCCCTGTGACGAGGCCGCGCGGTGGGCGCCGTCGATGCCTCCCAGCCTCCTGAACGCGACTACCGTGGTCTTCAGGAGCTCGGGGTGTGGGCTCTGGGGCGTTGTACTGAGGTTTGTCGGCATGCCCCTCGAGAAGGTCGCGCTCTTTGCCAACTCATCGCAGGTAAGCGGCAGCAACCAGCTAGCGCAGGCGGTGCGACTCACGTTTCGCGACGGCGCGTGGGGACCCTACCGCGTCGTCGGCGGCTCGTCCCTCGTCGCGTGGTTTCTTCAGTACTCGTGCATGTCGTTCGTCTTCCAAGCCGCCGACCGGGCGCTCTCGCTGGCAACAGGCCTCGACCGCGTCGTCTACGGCGATGCCGTCTACGACGACCCGACGACCCGCGAACCCCTCTCCAAGGCCCTCAAGGACGCCGCGGCCGCCGTCGTCGCCGGAGCCGTCGAGTCGGCCGTCTCCAACAGAGCCGAGGTCCAGCGCTACTATGGCCTTAACAACAGATTCGATTATGGGGCTTTTGGTCCCGCCTTGGCACCGAGCGTCGCCCGCAACGCGATCATGGCGTATTCGGCCTTCGTCGCCACCCCCGTCGCTTACGCGTGGTTCTGGCCTCGCCAAGCGAAGGACTCGACGTCCTTCTTCGCCTTCGGCCTCGCCCTCAATTGCTTCTTCGGCAACGCCATCGCCGTCACGATGCAGGCGCTCTGGGGCCACTCCCTCGACGCCCTCGCCACCAACCGAAAACACCCCGCCTATCTTGACGTCCTCCGGGACGGCCTACGCCGGGACGGCCCGGCCGCCTTCTTCTCCCCCGCAAAGTGGGGCTCCCGCATTCTCATGAATGCCCCGGCCGAGGGCACCCTCGCCTGGTTCTACAACCGCATCCTGCCTATCGCCGAGCCTTCCGTTCTGCGCGCGGCCGACGACCTTTACACCACCTTCGTAGTCTCCGCCGCTCGTAAGCAGTAACTTAGCGCGCCACGACGTTATTATTTATTATTGGGACGCCGGAGTTACCTCGACGACCTGGTGGGCTCCACCCACGGGATTCTTTTTCCCGGTACACCACCGACGTAGGTACGCGGCCTAAATTCACGACGACGACGCGTGCCTAGATATATCTTTCGAACGCATACATCGGGTTCGCCGGCGCGAGCAAATTCCCCGCCATCGTAGTCGGCCGACATCGACGTCTTCGGGGGCCAAACAGACGTCAATTTTTTTTCGATTTCCCTTATTATTATTTACCTGTTGGGCTGCGTTGCCACCTTCTAATTATGAACGAAAGTTTTTCAGAAGATAGAGAGTAGACTTCCCTTCTTGCGGTGATCGCATCAATAATATTCGAGTCCGAAGCCAGTCGACGTCGCTAAAGACCCTCCGCCTCAGAAGGGCCTCTAGTAACAAGCATCCTGCGGAAACTGAGCTCATCGACGGCCTCGGACGTTTCCTCGTCGACCATTGGCGACAGTTTTTTTACCCCACAGGCTCAGCTTCGTGCCTCGAGGGCCGAAGACGGCTGAACGGGATGCTGTCGGCATCGCCCGTCGCAGAGTCAACACGTTGTTATCCCGAAACAATGGCTTTGCTGCCATGGTCCCCCGCAAGGCTTGGGCAGAAAAGTATCCTCGTTTGCAGACAAATCGGCAGACGCTGCCGTGTTGAGAGAGCCTCTGAGTCGTGTCGTTGTGGGACTGGTGATGCACCAACTCGAGACCATCGGAGACAGAAACATCACCGACACGCAATTGGGACCCGTGACTATGCATCGAAGAACGAGAGCCGAAACATGCCAGCAAGTGTACGCGTCAGCCAGGCGATCTCAGCAAGGCGGGAATTTCATACAACAAAGCTTCTTAGCTCGTTCGTCTGTGTCCCGAAAGCCAACAAAGCCTGGAGGAACCATGCAACGGTACTCACATCGACAATTCAACCGATGCTACCCATGGGTTTCACTGACGTGCTTATCATGCTTATCACTCTGCGATGCCTGCAGTGAAGGTCAACAAGCTCCCGATAACGGCAGGATACCCCTTAAGAGCACTACTTTGGACTTTGTCCAGCGAACATGAGCGAAATCTACGACCCATAATTAGACACCTATGTCTGCGGGGTGTCCGTGACCCGTCAACGTCTACGCTTCGTCTGCCCCCTCACTTGCTGTTCGCATTTGCAGGTCAGCTGTGGACGAATTAACTGCAAGCTTCACCAGAACAACCACGAATCGCGCGGAGGATGCCACCCGGCTGTCTGTGAGCATGCAAGCCTCTCGATTGACATGTGATATCATTGTCTGAAAGGCAGTTAGCACGGCTTGGTGCGTGTAAGGCAGAATTCCAAGCAACACGCTCGTCGCAGTTCAGCAAGATCGCCGAGCGATCCATCTGCGGGAACGTGGACGCAGACACCCGTAGTCGAGTGCGCCGTCTACTGGAGTGTCGTAGTTCGAACCTGCGTCGAGGTGAATCCTTGGTTTTCAACGCCAGCTGGGCGTAGAGTTTGCATCGCACAAACAATGGCGCCTGACGCAAGCATCCTTGTTTGCCGAAATCGAGTGAAGGTTGAGCCAAGTCGCGTGGCTTTGTGCGACTTGTCGCACTTGAGCAAGACGAGGCCCGTCAATCTCCTCGTCATGCACCAAAGTTGCTTTGAAGGCTCTGCCACCCTTAGTTGCAGCACTCGATGATCACGGCGGTTGGTGCGCGTGCCAACTTCTGAGCTGTCACCCGCCTCGCCCATCGTCCTGGGGGGGAACGTTGCTGAGTCTCATTCGGGGAATGCTAGACGCCAGTGGATGTCGACACATGCTCGCAGCGTTTGCCGCGGTGACGCTCGACGGCGAAAGTGGGTAACGAGTGCTGCAACTAAGGGTCCCCCCCGTCGTTCCAGCTATACTGCCCCCTCGGAAACAACGGCCCCCTCGGAAACAACGAGTTGGATAAAAATATTTCGACTCGTCGAGTTTGATGCCGACGAAATATGTCGATTGTCGAATTGGGTACGCAGTCTAAAGGCGATTACGTGCATGCCGCCAGAAACGCCAACGCCAAACTGCGTCCGGGTACCAATACCTGCGACGGCCATACCACTCCTGAGCGACGCAACGACCTGTAGCTCGGCGCTGAACATCAGGCATGCCGATTCAATGTATGGCTGCTTTACGCCGCTCCATATTTACGCATTAAGATCGCGCACGACGTCCAGAGAGTAACACCTTTATCGTATATGACTCTCTGGTACTCCAATACACGACTTATGGTCCACAGGACCACTCCTTACTTCTTTTCTCTTGAAGGTTTTCTCTCCAAGTCCTAATCACGGCTTTCCCTCACACAAGTAGGGAATACGTTCCTTACTTCCCAGGGACAATAGATCCCTTGTCAACCGCGGAGGAGCGCGGACCACCTGACATGACGGCCAGCTCGACTGCGTCCACTGCAGCGTCAAAGAGGCCGGCATCCCACCCCTGTCCGAGGTTTTCGGCATCTTTGCTGACGTCGTCGCCCCTACCATTCGCACGCGCCTCTACGGCCGGTACCGAGGCAATCTCGCCCGTCGCCACGTCGTCCCAGACATCCTCACCACGCTCGACAACAAGGAGCAGCTCTACGACATCAAAACCCTCGCTTGGGGTTCGTTCTACACCGCCCACGCCCTCCATCCCTCCCACCCGTCGCCTGTCGATCGGCGCGCAGCGCAAGTCCACTCCGAATACCTCGCTCACGCCCGCTGCATCGACGCCATCATCCCCCAGCCGGGTACAGCACCACCGCCTGGCTTCTTGGGCCCTGTCGAACAGCGGCTACGTAGCTACGGCACCGTCGCCGGCCTCGTCTTTGGTGCCTTCGGTGAGGCCAGCGCGGCGTGCCACGCTCTCGCCCAAACATGCGCAGAGCGCATCGCTGCGCGAACCTGGGTGGCAAGCGGCTGCACCAACTTCACAGAGGCAAAGGCGGCCCAAACTCGCCGCATCTACCGTGAGTGGGGGATCGCCAACGCATTAGGCCGGGCTCGCTGTGCCCTCACCGCCCTCACCCATGTCGCCGCCTCGGGGAACCCCACCCAGGCCGCCCGGTCCCAGCAGGACGTCGCCCTTCGTCGCACATACGTCCGGCGGCAGCATGTATATACGACCTACGGGCGGGGCCCGTCCTCTCTTCGCCTGCCCCACGACTCGGCGATGACCCCAACTAGGTCCCGCGTACTTATCTCCGCCCGTCAGGCACATCCCTCCTGCCCCACAAACCCACCACGTCCTTCATGCCCCCCACACACACCCCCCTCTTAGCAGTCGACATTTAAAGACAATATATCCCTGAGAAGATTTCACACTGACAACGAGGACCAGAGCTACTGCCAAATAAACAATAGACTCTGGACCTTACGGCACGCATGGGCGGATTTCGCCTAGTGTTGGATAATAACACTAGACGAGGCTCATTGCCCAGGAAGAAGAAAGCGGAAGGAAGGGAAGGGGGCAAGCCGTGTTTACTCGGAGAGAAAACCCTCATAAGGGAGAGATGTAAGGAGTGCCTCACCGAGGTCCTGTTCCGCCGGCTGCGGTGTTTCCACGCGCAGTGCGCCCGCGTCATGTGTCGTGTGACCCGGAAACACACCTGGTTCCACCACATCTCAACGGAGATCCTGCTGCGGCGCCTCGGCCTCGAGTCCTTTCGACGTCTATGTCACGCGCCGCCAGCTCCGCTGGGCCGGTCACGTCGCCCGCATGCCCTTCTCCCGACTCCCTCGCAAGATGCTCTCGTCTTGGGTCCGCTCCAAGCGCCCACCGGGGGCTCCGCAGATGACGTACGGGAGGTCGCTCGCCAAGGCACTCCGGAAATGCGACATCCCCTTCAACTCGTGGCACGACCTCGCACAAGACCGCGCGCAGTGGCGGGCCGCCATCCACGCCCTTTCATCCCTCGCCTCTACCCCAACTGTGTGATTTTTGCTCTGTGATCCTGGTCCGGCTACTGCCGGCCCAGCCTGGCTCCCATGCGCGGGAGAGGTCCGAAGATAGTTAGTTAGTTAGTAAGGAGTGTGGCGTATACCCTGATCGCCGACCGTGTGGTTGCGATGGAGGACGGTGCCTCATGAATCCTGAGCCTTGCGAGGGCATCCGCCCTCCCGGCGTAGGTTGGCACCTATTCGCCTCCCGGGCGGGCCGGTTGGCAGCCGGAACGTTCGCAGTGGGACGGGGTATGGCCGGGGGGCGCAGACGGAAGGTTATCGACGAGTTGGTTGTCAGTCACATCGCGGTCTCCTCGTCGCATGGTGACAAGTTTGATGATCACTCTCCGCCGACCCACCTTTCGGCGCCCCTCGTCTACAGGCCCGTGATTCCGGACTGGCTCCTGTCGGTCCGGCCTGGCTCCCATGCTCGGGAGAGGTCTGAAGTTAGTTAGTTAGTTAGTGGCGTATAGGAGTACCAGAGAGTCATATACGATATGGGTCAACTCCCTGGAGAGGGTTTTCTCTCCGAGACTTATCACGGCTTTTCCTCATCCTTACACCCCTTCCTCTCTCTTTCCGCTTCACCAGATAAAAACAGACAAGAACCTCGCCTGGTTCTTCCATTCGACCTTTGGAATAATCCACCCTTGCGCGCCGTAAGGTCCAGAGTACGTTGTTTTGTTTATCTGGCAGTAGTTCTGTTCCTCATTACCGGTGTGAAAGCTTCTCCGGGGGTTGTGTCCCCTGGGAGGTGAGGAGTCTATTCCTACGTCCGTGGTAGCACGTGGTAAGCGGAATGGTCTGATCACATCCGAGACCGCATGCGGTCTCTACCGTAACACTGGAGGGGGTCAAACCTCTCCATCCTGAGGACTGTTCAGCTACGTATACCACTCAGGCACTGGCAAATGAATCTCCAATTAATCGCGACGATGTCCAAGCTCGCCACGAAGCTGACGAAATCAAGTTGGACCAACTTGAGGCCAAGCCTTCGTGTGCTCTCTCTCCAATGAGTACGCTTATACCAAAGTCTTATCCTCCAGGGTCACTTGTCAAGACTTTTAGAGGTGTAGTGGTTTTCTCAGACACCCGCCCCTCTTGGCCGGACCAGGGGCCTCAACAACCCTGTCTCCCAACCCGAACCGCGGGTGAAACCACCACACGCCCGGTCTCAGCGCAAACACACACGCCATCTCGAAAATCGGACAATCAAAAGAGGGTAATAGCAAGAAGAAACCACCCACTTCCTTCATGCACCACACACACACACACCCCTCTTAACAGTCGACCTTTAAAGACAGCAAGAAAGCAATACAAATGCCTGGTACATTGGGTTCAGTGGAAGCGCAGGTGAAGGTGTCAAGATGACACCCCCCCCCATAATTGCAAGGTCAGTACTAGGGCAACAACCAGGGTAAGTCAGGTGGCAGGCAAGCAAGTGGGGGGAATGGGCGTTACTGCCACAGGAGCCCCCTACTTGAGATGAAGTCGTCCTCGACTTCAAGGGTGACGAAGGTCACGCTCACGAATGGTACGGTAACCTCGGTCAGCTACATCAGCAGGAACTTTGTTGCTGTGGAGACCGAAGTTACTGACGAGGACGTCGATTTCATCCGGGCGAAAATCAGTCACACAGGGTTCACAGCTCCCCATGTTGGGTCGTAGGCGTGCGAAGCTACTTCCATCAGGGTCCTTGTATTCTGGTCTTAAACGTCGCTCAGCCAGAAGCTTAGTAGGATCAAAAACACGAGGATCATCGCGCGGTCCCAAATCGGTATAGTAGTGAAGCGCAACTGTATCATTGTCATGATCGTATTCTTCATAGACTTCGGCAACGTAGATACGCTTCTTCCACGCGTTGGATCGTCCTTTAACCCTGAAAATCACGAACTTACCATGTTTGAAACGGTCGCGGTCTGAAGGTAAATGCAGAGGGGCTGAAGAAGTGTCGATGGTTGGGACTGTCAAAGGCACAATCTCTTGTACAGATACTACAACCGAATCAGCATCATCGTCGTTGACGTTCTGAATTTCGTAAACGACGGGAGAGATCTTTCTGGTAACTATGTAAGGCCCGCGCCGAATGGGACGTAGCTTGTGGCGCGTCTTAGGCACGAAACGCAGAACATAATCACCTGGGGAAAACTGGATGTCAATTTGGTGGGCATCATAGCCGAGTTTTTGGCTCTCCTGTGCTTTGCGGTGAGCTCGTGTAACTGGAGAGATTTGACCCTCTCCGGGTACATGGTAGAGACTGCGTGCAGTCTTAGGCGTGTACAGACCATTCCGCTTGTCACATGCTACTACACAAGGTAGGGATTTAGGCCCTAACTCCTTAAGGACATTAAGTCCCATAGAAGCGTTCACACTGACAATGAGGAATGAAGCCTCCATTAATTAAACAGAAAACCCCATACCTGACGGTACGCACCTGGAGGTCTACTCCTTGTTGGAAGTGAACTGCAGATCTAATTCTTCATAATCTGAAAGTCATAATGGCGGAAGGGTAAGGAAGGAAAGAGGGAAAGCCGTATTGCGGAGAGAAAACCCTCTTGTGGAGGTAGGTGTGAAAGGAGTGAGATGTTCCAGTGTCGCCAAGTCACTTTTCAATCCCCATCTTAAGACCTCCACACATCACCATCATTCTCCTTCTGCTGCTTTCTCTTGAGCTATCAAGATCTCCTTCCTGTATTTGGTACTCTCGATTTCTCGAGGGGTTGCAGAGAAAACTGCAGACTCCTGCTCTGAATACTCTGCATTCGCATAATACTCTTCAGACGACCACCTCTGAGGTACCTGTTTCACTAGGTATACCTGCTGCTTATGACAGCTCTCCTAGAGAGACAGAGCTCGCAGCACCCTCCACACCAAACACCACAATCAGCCAGCCTGCTCGGGTAAGTTCTCCGAAGGATTCTAAAGTGCAGTGGTAAGAGATCTGAAGAACCATCCCGCCACACCGTGTGAGTATGGCAGGTTAGAGTTCAGGGAACAGGTTTGTGCCCCTAGCCTCAGCACTCGACAGACGACACCTAGAACTACACCTAGGTTAACATGCAAAACTACTTACCTACGGGACGCGCTAAGTCATGAGATGAGCTTGGAGCACATTCTAGGGACCATCGGAAAGTACGAAAAGAGAAGAAGAAGGGTAAGGAAGTGATGTCATTCTCAACGGACGGCGCAAGGGCTAGAGACTGCAGATTTCGCTGCACCCCCTGGAGAAAGTAAGAATGCCAAAAGAAAAAAAGGTGGTCTTGATAGCTCAAGAGAAAACAAGAGGAGCGTGAAGTGAGGTGAGACGACTCCGAATTAAGCTTCTGCATAGCTTAGGGTGGAGTAATTCCAGAGAAGGAAACTCCTTGGGAGGACTTGGAAGACTTGGTAAGTGAGGTTACTCCTCCTTAAAGTCATTTATCAAGGGCACCAGAAGGAAAAGACGACGCCAGCAGTGACGTGGCGTTTGGCATCATAGTAGGTTGGGTTTGCTCAAGCTGCTCGAGGTCAGTTTTGTCGTCTTCGTTGATAGCCTGGTCATCCTCGTCGTCGTTGTTATCGTTGATGTCTAGAGCAAGGTGTGGAGTATTACTTTGAGTGGCAGAGGAGTACTCAGGAATCAAGCGAAATGTAAACTCTGGCATTTGATCGAAAACCTTGGGGGTGAGTTCACTTAGTGCGAGTCATCACGGCGATCTTCGAGAGAATGTGGCTTGGCAAAGGGGTCGTGTAGAGGATCGGCATCTAGTTGAAGACATGGATGCCGTAGAGTCGAACAAAAAGCCTGCCGGAGTTGAAGCAAGCGGCCGTCCGTGACTTGGCGGTTAAGCCGATGCTGAGCTTCGAGAGATAGAGAAAGTCGCGACAATAATTCGCATATCTTGTAAAGAGTGGTCAGATGGACATTGACGTTAGAAGTCGGAGGGAAGAGGCGACCTTCAAGTAAATTCACCAGGGTGACTGCTGCTAAGAGTTCAGCATGCAGTTTGTTGTTATCTGAAGATGAGGTCTGGATTTTCCTTGCCTGAGTTTCGACTAAAGTCTTTAGCGAAGCAAATTCTAGAGACTATAATAAGCCTTTGGAGTGATTTCATCAACACCACATTGTTGCGCAAATGGAACAGCTGATGAAGAAGAGGGAGATGGTTAAGGTTCAGTAGAAGCATCGTCAACTGATTGACCTGGGTAGTTTAACGACGTTTCGGTCGCATCAGTGGGAACATGTACTATTTCTGTGTACAATTGAGGAAACCGGTAGAAGAGTTGTTTAAGGAACTCTTCTGTTTCTTCGTCAGTGAAGCTAGATGATTGCGTCTCCTCAATAATAGATGGAAGCCGGTCGTCGGCAGAAGTGGCGACATAGGTGGAAATATGAGTAATAGGAGAGTCCGCGATTAATTCGAGCACTGGCGGGTAAAACTAGATTTGATCAGCGATTGGCGCTTGAAAAGCGCACGCGCAATGGTTACTAGTAAGGAGAAGTGTTCCAAATGCATAAGTGTAGCGTAGTTGAGTTTGAGCACAAGTGCTGACTGGTTAGAGTCATTAGAGGTGGGTGAATCTAGTATTAGATCTTAGGGCAAGTCAGCGTGTTGGGAGATTAATTTTAACAGCAGCGCCTCAAGATCCGCGAGCAAGTAATACGTGCGAATCAGCACACAGGTGACCAGCAGGGCACGAGGCACAAGGAGGATGGTAGGTGGTGTAGTTGCGAGCTACAATGATGATGCTATCTTCCACATGGTCAACATTGAGGCAAGCCCGACACACAAGTGCAGTTAAAGCAGTCGCGGAGAGAAAACAATTAGCTTTCTGTTCTTGGCTGGATAAGTAGGTTGTAGTCTCCTCAGGCACGATAGTAGGGATTTTCCTTGTAAAGATGTCCGTGCAAATACCCAGTGAAACACCAGTGTTTATACACGGGGAAATATATCGGTGACCATAAGATATTCCATCTTTGGTCCCCGTCAGCAAATGGTAGATTTGATAGCTGGGGCGTCGGCATGTGTTTTAACGATAGGTGCCCTCATAGAGAAGAAGGACGAGAGCTAAAAAAAGCATAATGGTTCATCGCAGGCATAGATATTTGTAAGAACATCGAGCAGCGCAGTATTAGCAGTCGATAGCAGGAAGTGAGTTACGGGCACCCGGGACGTCTCACTGACAGGGAGACCGGTTTAGAACGCGTTGAGGTCAAAGGTGAGGCAACTGGCGAGTGTGATAGTGGGGGGGGTGCTGTCTTTGCCTTTTACGGCATTTTCAGCTGTGCGACAGAGAAATTGAGAAACGTCATCACGAGAGGAAGTGTTCCTGCGAAAGGACTCTGGAGACTGCAGGGAGTTAGCGGGGCCAAAAGAGCGCGGTGGCTCTCTGCGTCCCGGATACAGTGCTCGAGGAAATGAACGCTATCCCGGTTGAAGAGGCATCAGCGACTCCTGTTAGAGATCCTGTGGTAAAAGAAAGGGGCTAGTTTAATGGCATTGCGATCACTGGGGTAAACATAATTCATTGCTTTTCCCTGGATTGACATGCATGCCCATCAGTGACCGAAACGCAGAGAATTCCGCTGCAAGAGGCTGGTGAACCCATAGCAACATTTAATTTGCCTGGAATACGATGAACTCGGATCTTTCGTAGGGCGAAATATTCTCGATTTTTTACCACCTGGTAGAGAAAGCTTTGCTACGAGAAGGTCCATCTGGGTTGTTAGAAGTATGGACCGCGGCAGCGTTATCAGACAACAGATGTAGACTCCTAATGAAGCTCAAGTCTTCGGCGATGGGGCTATCATCGTCATCGTAGTCGGCTATTGGATCCTTTTTTGCATTCGCATCAACGTAGAAGATAGTGTTAAATACAAAGGAAAGTTCTAACAGGAGCTTCCTGAGCCAAAAAGCTTCGTCAGCGCAGATGCCAAGGGCGATGAGCTCTACGTCATGAGTTGAAGACGACACGATCGGTTGGAGCTTGCTCTTCCAAGAGATTAAGCAGCCAAAGAAGTAGAAAACGAAGCCTGTAGTGGACTTCCGATTCTCCTGAGAGAGAGAGGGTGCATTATCAGCGTCAACATCGCAACCATAGGGTCGAACTTGGCAGAGGCAATTTGGTCAGATTGGTAATCAACCATAGTGGAAAGAGCGACTCTGTTAGCGGAAATAATGCGAATGTGAGTTTCAATCGCGTTGCCTTTTGGATAGAACCAAAGACGCAGTGCTCTGTTCTCTGGCTTGACAAGGTAGCGCAGTAGGGTGTGTAGCATCTGCACGTGCACGTAGATTGGTGAATGTATCCCCCTGGAACACCCCTGGAACAGCGCCCCAATGCTTGCGAGAAGTCCGGACGACGAGCTGTTTGCATAAACACCATCTTACCCAAGAGGGTAGCGAGGTGCCCGTTAATGTAGACTTCGACATCGGAAGAAGGCGAACCTGCCTTCTCTCTGCTTCTTTTCTTTTCCCTTGAACTCTTCTAGAGCTTCTAGCGTCACGCCTTATTGCCCTGCTCCCTTCTTCCTACTTTAACCGCCCCCTTTTGCGTTCTCGCTTCTTCCTTGTTTCCCTCTGCGCTAATCCATTCTGGCTCTTTAAGCCCGGGGGTTTCTTACCACAAGAACAATATCCCTGATGCTTGTACCTTCTTTGCCCTCCTTCTCCCGCCTCCCCATTTCGCCTTCTTTTTTTTTGCTCTATTCCTGCATCCATCCTTCTTTAGTGTTCGCACTTCTTTGTGCTGCTCCTCTTCTTTTTCTCCGTTGGCAACTTACTTCCCCCTTGGCGCTTCCTTGCTTCTTCTTCGCTTCCCTCTCCGGTTGTGCGCCCTACATACTTTCTGTTGAGCCTAGGAGTCGCCTACTACACTAAGAAGGACAGGCAGAAAGCGAGAAAGACTGAACAAGCAGCCCCCATACAACGCACCACAGCCTTCAAGCACCCACACGCACCACCCCCCTCTTAGCAGTCGACCATTAAAAAGACTGAACAAGCACATCTGCCGTGGACCCTATACGCGGATAGCGGTGCGCCCTATACCTGGTAGCCAAGATTCGGTTGAGGTTCAAGATCGACAAATTTTAAACCCTTGTCCCAAAGATCGCGTTGAGAAGCGTGCAAAGCAAAAACAGAAGCATGTTCTCCAAGGTCGTTCTCGCGCTTTGCCTCACGTCGGCTGCTGCCTTCGCGCCCGTGGCCTCCCACGCAGCCCCCAAGACCGTTGTCAAGGCCTTCGAGACCGAGCTCGGCGTCCAGGCCCCGCTCGGCTTCTTTGACCCTCTCGGCCTCCTCGCGGATGCCGACCAGGAGAAATTCGAGCGCCTCCGCTACGTCGAGATCAAGCACGGCCGCATCTCGATGCTTGCCGTCCTCGGCCAGATCGTGACAAAGGCGGGGATCTTCCTCCCGGGTACCATCGACTACTCGGGCACCAAGTTCTCCGATGTCCCCACTGGGTTCGGTGCCTTCTCCGCGATCCAACCGGCCGGCATCGCCCAGATCGTCGCCTTCGTCGGCTTCCTCGAGCTCTTCGTGATGAAGGACTCGGCCAACGGCGCCGCTCCCGGCGAGTTCCCGGGCGACTTCCGCAACGGCGCGTTGGACTTCGGCTGGGACACGTTCTCGGCTGAGGAGAAGCTGAGCAAACGTGCGATCGAGCTGAACAACGGCCGCGCTGCCATGATGGGCATCCTCGCGCTCATGGTCCACGAGGAGCTCGGTGTTTCCCTCTGGCCGGGTGGCATCTAAGTGCAATCACAGCATCGCTCCGGCCGCGACGGCCGCGCCTTTTTCTTGCACATGAACCCAAGAGGATGACGTGAACCTAGGTAGATAAACAATGATGTGGGTCATATCTCTAGCCTCCCTTCGTCGGGGTAGTGCGACAAAGTCGAATTTCCTGGTGAAGAGGGGGGTGGCTAGGATGTGCGCGATACTACAAGCTCATCTCGTTCGGAGATTAGGCGCGCAAAAGAACCAGAGAATGCTATAACGGATTACAGCATGTGTGGCAAAGACGACACGTATGACTGGAAGGCTCTTTGGCCTACTGCAGCAAATTGCGGTATGCGATCGCAGCGCGGCAATGCGCTTTGCGCTTTCTTGCTTCAGCCTGCGCTGTCCTCTAAGGTTTTCGTCCTTTCTTCCTCCTCATCTGCGCTCATCCATTCTGGCTCTTTTCGAGCCTGGGAGTTGCTCACAATAACATGAAAATAATAGGTACCTCCTTTGCACTACATTCCTTTATCACGTGCCACCTTCAGCCCCCATCCTTTGACTTCCCTTCCGCAATTCTGCCTTCTGGCTCTTTGAGCCTGGCAGATGTTCTTTTCTCTTTCTCTGCGATCATCCATTCTGGCTCTTTGATCCTGGGAGTTGCTTATCATAAATAAAAAACTGGCTTCGAGCCTCGGAGTTCCTACCCATAAGAATAATACGCTCATTCGTCGAGCTCAACTGCGTTTTGTCGCCATTTTCCCTGTCTTCGAATCCCGCCACGCTGCAAATGCCAAATGGCTCACCTCTGTTGCCACGGACCGCACACGTTTCGGGTGGGTCGAGGGCACCATCGTGTGGGCCAGCTCAAATGATGTGCAACTTGCTGGGGGTGGTCCGCTCCCCGGCTCCGCCACTGCAACTGATTGAACAGTCGTCGATCTTACGCTCGCTGTTGGTTGGCCGGCGCCTGATATTACCAAGTTGCAGCGGGTGTGCCACGAGAACGAGGTTTGGTGGTCCACCTCCTTCCTAGCGGCGGACGGATATTTTTTTCATGACGCATGCATTCCTCCTTCGGCGGTGGAACGTGCTTGGTTCGCCGGGCGCTTAAAGACATTACTCCATGTTCATACTTTCGGTCTTGTTGGGCCAGGTTTCGGGCTGGTCGCGCAATGGTAGGTGTCACCCGTGGTGGCGTTGTCTTGTGCATGGTTGACGGTCACCTGCGCATAGTTAAGGTGTGCAAGACACGGATGATGATAACGCGCTTGTCTGTGAATTGGAATCCGACAAACCACCGAGAGCTGCATCCAGACGCAGCTGACTGATAAGTCGAAGAGGGTTGGTATGAGGGTCGTGTCCACGGCTTTCGGGCAGCGGCAGACACACTCACATCCTTCTTTGCGCTGGTGGCGACCAACTGGGATCCTAAAGCGTGGTTGTCCCGAAAGCCACGGCCATTGCGGTCTCTCGCGTCGGCATGCGTCGCCTTCCCGCGAAACGCCGCCGCCACGCTGGCGAGTTTCATCGTGAGCTTTTTTTACCTTTGCCGTTAAGCCCCGCTGCGATGCGCATCGAAATTACCTGTTTCCATACCCACCGCCACACAACCATACCTGCATCCCACGCCCCCCACTCTTCCCCGGACCTAGGTTCGGGCACCTACCACGCGACTGTCGCCGCCTGTTTTCTACGTGGGCCGCGCCTCGTTCTGCGCGTGATGGCTGTGGTGCTCGACCGCCTACCGATCATCTCGACGTGGCCAAGGACGGATCCGTCTCCAGAGCAGAGAGCGGGGCTGCTGTGGCCATTTCGATCCCGTCGCCCCACGCCTCTACACTTTCGCTTTGCGGGCCCTGGAACTTTATCTGCGCATCGTGCTGAGGTCGTGGGCATCTATGCCGCACAAGCTGCACTTTGGTCCCTTCGTGATGTACTCCCTCGGGAACTCGTGAAAGCTGTCCTTGACAATAATGGCGCTGTGCTCGCACATTCAGGCCTCTCGCAGCGCCTGCCAGTCACATCCGGCGATGTTTGGTATGAGATTGCGCCCTTCATTCCGCGCCTAGCGACACGTTTTGGTTCATTTGACATCGCGTGGGTGCGTGGCCACCCCGAAAGCCGCAAATCCTCTTGCCAGCTCACCTTTGTCGAGTCTCTCCAACATTGTGCTGATGGCCTTGCGGCGCGTGCCCGGTGTGGAGCGGGTGCGGATGGCCCTTCTTGCACGCGTTTCTGCCGTGGTCGGCGTTGTTTTGTCACCTTCCAGCGGCGGCGTCTGTTTGACGGGATTTGCTTCACTTCGCTGAAGTAGCTTGGCGTTGCGCTCCTTCGTGCATGTGAGCCTGCGGATGTCGATCCTCTCACTTTGCTCGTCCGGACATCTTTCGTCGGCCCGTGCATGTCATTCATGGTGCCGTGCAGCTTAAGTTCCTCATGGTCAATTCGCCACCCGAGAGCTCTCTGTTGCCTGAGGATTGTTGTCCCTGATCACAAGTGACGCTGTTGTCGCCGCCCTGGCGCTTCACCATCTTCTGACTACGTGCCCACATCACACTTTGACGACGGCGAGACAGAGTTATGTGGCTACTCTGCTGCTCCATCCTCTCGTACTCGCGAGCATGACTTTACAGCAATGGCTGACTTCCTGTCTCTCTGCTTCCCAAACTACACTTGCTCTTGATTACGGCCGCGACGTTCGTCTGCTCTTCCCGCTGCATACGGCACCGACGAAGCTTACAACTTTATGCGCGGTCGTTTGCCGGCGGAGCTTATTGACATCCTTGTTGCTTGTGACGTTGATGCTGATGGCGTGTGGTTGCCTTGTGTTCTCGCGACATGTGGCCGCCTCGCCCGGATAATTTGATGGCGGCCTGCTTGGGAGGTCTGGCATCATGCTGTGACCGTCTCCTAGCGTCATCTTCTCGTGTCTTTCTTCACAACAAAGCCTGCCGCTACTCTCTCCGTGCTTCTTTTCTTTTCCCTTGAACTCTTCTAGTGTCACGCCTTCTTGCCCTGCTCCCTTCTTCCTACTTTTACAGCCCCCCTTTTCGTTCTCGCGTCTTCCTTGTTTCCCTCTGCGCTAATCCATTCTGGCTCTTTGAGCCCGGGGATTTCTTACCACAAGAACAATACCCCTGGTGCTTGTACCTTTCTTCGCTCTCCTTCTCCCACCTCCCCATTTTGCCCTCTTATTCTTTTGCTCTTTTCCTGCATCCATCCTTCTTTAGTGTTCCCACTTCTTTTCTCTGTTCCTCTTTTTTCTCCATTGCCACCTTACTTCCCCCGTTGCGCTGTTTACTTCTTCTTCGCCGTCCTCTCTGGTCATTTCCTTCTTTATTTCTCCCCCTTTGCGCCCAGCCTTTCAGTTGAGCCTAACTAACTAACTAACTCCAGGCTAGGAGTTGCTTACTATAACAAGGAGAACCGGAAGAAAGCGAGAAAGACTGAACAAGCACATCCGCCGTGGACCCTATACGCGGGTAGCGGTTGGCCCTATACCTGGTAGCCAAGATTCGGTTGAGGTTCAAGATCGACAAATTTTAAACCCTTGTCCCAAAGATCGCGTTGAGAAGCGTGCAAAGCAAAAACAGAAGCATGTTCTCCAAGGTCGTTCTCGCGCTTTGCCTCACGTCGGCTGCTGCCTTCGCGCCCGTGGCCTCCCACGCAGCCCCCAAGACCGTTGTCAAGGCCTTCGAGACCGAGCTCGGCGTCCAGGCCCCGCTCGGCTTCTTTGACCCTCTCGGCCTCCTCGCGGATGCCGACCAGGAGAAATTCGAGCGCCTCCGCTACGTCGAGATCAAGCACGGCCGCATCTCGATGCTTGCCGTCCTCGGCCAGATCGTGACAAAGGCGGGGATCTTCCTCCCGGGTACCATCGACTACTCGGGCACCAAGTTCTCCGATGTCCCCACTGGGTTCGGTGCCTTCTCCGCGATCCAACCGGCCGGCATCGCCCAGATCGTCGCCTTCGTCGGCTTCCTCGAGCTCTTCGTGATGAAGGACTCGGCCAACGGCGCCGCTCCCGGCGAGTTCCCGGGCGACTTCCGCAACGGCGCGTTGGACTTCGGCTGGGACACGTTCTCGGCTGAGGAGAAGCTGAGCAAACGTGCGATCGAGCTGAACAACGGCCGCGCTGCCATGATGGGCATCCTCGCGCTCATGGTCCACGAGGAGCTCGGTGTTTCCCTCTGGCCGGGTGGCATCTAAGTGCAATCACAGCATCGCTCCGGCCGCGACGGCCGCGCCTTTTCTTGCACATGAACCCAAGAGGATGACGTGAACCTAGGTAGATAAACAATGATGTGGGTCATATCTCTAGCCTCCCTTCGTCGGGGTAGTGCGACAAAGTCGAATTTCCTGGTGAAGAGGGGGGTGGCTAGGATGTGCGCGATACTACAAGCTCATCTCGTTCGGAGATTAGGCGCGCAAAAGAACCAGAGAATGCTATAACGGATTACAGCATGTGTGGCAAAGACGACACGTATGACTGGAAGGCTCTTTGGCCTACTGCAGCAAATTGCGGTATGCGATCGCAGCGCGGCAATGCGCTTTGCGCTTTCTTGCTTCAGCCTGCGCTGTCCTCTAAGGTTTTCGTCCTTTCTTCCTCCTCATCTGCGCTCATCCATTCTGGCTCTTTTCGAGCCTGGGAGTTGCTCACAATAACATGAAAATAATAGGTACCTCCTTTGCACTACATTCCTTTATCACGTGCCACCTTCAGCCCCCATCCTTTGACTTCCCTTCCGCAATTCTGCCTTCTGGCTCTTTGAGCCTGGCAGATGCTCTTTTCTCTTTCTCTGCGATCATCCATTCTGGCTCTTTGATCCTGGGAGTTGCTTATCATAAATAAAAAACTGGCTTCGAGCCTAGGAGTTCCTACCCATAAGAATAATACGCTCATTCGTCGAGCTCAACTGCGTTTTGTCGCCATTTTCCCTGTCTTCGAATGCCGCCACGCTGCAAATGCCAAATGGCTCACCTCTGTCGCCACGGACCGCACACGTTTCGGGTGGGTCGAGGGCACCATCGTGTGGGCCAGCTCAAATGATGTGCAACTTGCTGGGGGTGGTCCGCTCCCCGGCTCCGCCACTGCAACTGATTGAACAGTCGTCGATCTTACGCTCGCTGTTGGTTGGCCGGCGCCTGATATTACCAAGTTGCAGCGGGTGTGCCACGAGAACGAGGTTTGGTGGTCCACCTCCTTCCTAGCGGCGGACGGATATTTTTTTCATGACGCATGCATTCCTCCTTCGGCGGTGGAACGTGCTTGGTTCGCCTGGCGCTTAAAGACATTACTCCATGTTCATACTTTCGGTCTTGTTGGGCCAGGTTTCGGGCTGGTCGCGCAATGGTAGGTGTCACCCGTGGTGGCGTTGTCTTGTGCATGGTTGACGGTCACCTGCGCATAGTTGAGGTGTGCAAGACACGGATGATGATAACGCGCTTGTCTGTGAATTGGAATCCGACAAACCACCGAGAGCTGCATCCAGACGCAGCTGACTGATAAGTCGAAGAGGGTTGGTATGAGGGTCGTGTCCACGGCTTTCGGGCAGCGGCAGACACACTCACATCCTTCTTTGCGCTGGTGGCGACCAACTGGGATCCTAAAGCGTGGTTGTCCCGAAAGCCACGGCCATTGCGGTCTCTCGCGTCGGCATGCGTCGCCTTCCCGCGAAACGCCGCCGCCACGCTGGCGAGTTTCATCGTGAGCTTTTTTCACCTTTGCCGTTAAGCCCCGCTGCGATGCGCATCGAAATTACCTGTTTCCATACCCACCGCCACACAACCATACCTGCATCCCACGCCCCTTCTTCCCCGGACCTAGGTTCGGGCACCTACCACGCGACTGTCGCCGCCTGTTTTCTACGTGGGCCGCGCCTCGTTCTGCGCGTGATGGCTGTGGTGCTCGACCGCCTACCGATCATCTCGACGTGGCCAAGGACGGATCCGTCTCCAGAGCAGAGAGCGGGGCTGCTGTGGCCATTTCGATCCCGTCGCCCCACGCCTCTACACTTTCGCTTTGCGGGCCCTGGAACTTTATCTGCGCATCGTGCTGAGGTCGTGGGCATCTATGCCGCACAAGCTGCACTTTGGTCCCTTCGTGATGTACTCCCTCGGGAACTCGTGAAAGCTGTCCTTGACAATAATGGCGCTGTGCTCGCACATTCAGGCCTCTCGCAGCGCCTGCCAGTCACATCCGGCGATGTTTGGTATGAGATTGCGCCCTTCATTCCGCGCCTAGCGACACGTTTTGGTTCATTTGACATCGCGTGGGTGCGTGGCCACCCCGAAAGCCGCAAATCCTCTTGCCAGCTCACCTTTGTCGAGTCTCTCCAACATTGTGCTGATGGCCTTGCGGCGCGTGCCCGGTGTGGAGCGGGTGCGGATGGCCCTTCTTGCACGCGTTTCTGCCGTGGTCGGCGTTGTTTTGTCACCTTCCAGCGGCGGCGTCTGTTTGACGGGATTTGCTTCACTTCGCTGAAGTAGCTTAGCGTTGCGCTCCTTCGTGCATGTGAGCCTGCGGATGTCGATCCTCTCACTTTGCTCGTCCGGACATCTTTCGTCGGCCCGTGCATGTCATTCATGGTGCCGTGCAGCTTAAGTTCCTCATGGTCAATTAGCCACCCGAGAGCGCTCTGTTGCCTGAGGATTGTTGTCCCTGATCACAAGTGTCGCTGTTGTCGCCGCCCTGGCGCTTCACCATCTTCTGACTACGTGCCCACATCACACTTTGACGACGGCGAGACAGAGTTATGTGGCTACTCTGCTGCTCCATCCTCTCGTATTCGCGAGCATGACTTTACAGCAATGGCTGACTTCCTGTCTCTCTGCTTCCCAAACTACACTTGCTCTTGATTACGGCCGCGACGTTCGTCTGCTCTTCCCGCTGCATACGGCACCGACGAAGCTTACAACTTCATGCGCGGTCGTTTGCCGGCGGAGCTTATTGACATCCTTGTTGCTTGTGACGTTGATGCTGATGGCGTGTGGTTGCCTTGTGTTCTCGCGACATGTGGCCGCCTCGCCCGGATAATTTGATGGCGGCCTGTTGGGAGGTCTGGCATCATGCTGTGACCGTCTCCTAGCGTCGTCTTGTCGTGTCTTTCTTCGCAATAAAGCCTGCCGCTACTCTCTCTGCTTCTTTTCGTTTCCCTTGAACTCTTCTAGGGCTTCTAGCGTCACGCCTTCTTGCCCTGCTCCTTTCTTCCTACTTTTACCGCCCCCCTTTTCGTTCTCGCATCTTCCTTGTTTCCCTCTGGGTTAATCCATTCTGGCTCTTTGAGCCCGGGGGTTTCTTACAAGAACAATACCCCTGGTGCTTGTACCTTTCTTCGCTCTCCTTCTCCCGCCTCACCATTTTGCCCTCATTTTATTTGCTCTTTTCCTGCATCCAATCTTCTTTAGTGTTCCCACTTCTTTTCTCTGTTCCTCTTCTTTTTTTCTCCATTGCCACCTTACTTCCCCCTTTGCGCTTCCTTAATTCTTCTTCGCCGTCCTCTCTGGTCATTTCCTTCTTTATTTCTCTTGGGCCGGATGGCAGCCGGAACGTTCGCAGTGGGACGGCGTATGGCCGGGGGGCACAGACGGAACGTTGTCGGCGAGTTGGTTGTCAGTCACATCGCGGTCTCCGCGTCGCATGGCGACAAGCCTCATGATCACTCTCGGCCAACTCACCTTTCGGCGCCCCTCGTCTACAGCCCCCCGTGATTCTGGACCGGCTCCTGTTGGTCCAGCCTGGCTCCCATGCTCGGGAGAGATCTGAAGTAAGTGGAGAGATTTGACCCTCTCCAGGTACATGGTAGAGACTGCGTGCAGTCTTAGGCGTGTACAGACCATTCCGCTTGCCACATGCTACTACACAAGGTAGGGATTTAAGCCCTAACTCCTTAAGGACATTAGGTCCCATAGAAGCGTTTACACTGACAACGAGGAACGAAGCCTCTGTTAATTAAACAGAAAGCCCCGTACCTGACGGTACGCACCTGGAGGCCTACTCCATGTTGGAAAAGAGCTTCAGACTGGGTTCTTCATAGTCATGAAAATATAATTGCGGAAGGGTAAGGAAGGAAAAGAGGAACGAGGGAAAGCCGTATTACGGAGAGAAAACCCTCGTGTAGAGATCGGTGTGAAATGTTCCAGTGTCGCACACATAATAGTGTGGCTCTCTGGACTCCCTCAACGTGTGAAAACGGTTTATGCATTTCAGACGTTCTTGAAGCGGAACTTGTGCAATATACATGAGAACAGTGAACAGTGGAACAAACAACAACAGAACAGGACAAATTAATTATGATGTCGAGCGTGTTGTGATGTTGCGCAAAGAAGCTGTATCGGTATCCACAACATCAGATGTGTGGTCCAATTCATCCTCGCTATTATCGTCCAGTTCCTTTAACTCTGGAGAAGACGAATTATGATCATCAGAGGATAGGTCGTTAGCAGTGTTGGTATTGTGCATAGTCATTGCATCACTCAAGGTGACCAAGGGTGACATAACAGACGAAAGGAAAGACATAGCAGCATCTGGTGTAAGAGCGTGTAGATCCAATGCAGGAATAACACGATCATGTGCATCAGACATAGCTGTGTGGAGGTGATGAGCTGCTGCGTCGATTAGAACTCGCTGTGCCTCATTATACGTGTCTGGAGGGAGCTGTCCAATAGACGAGATAAGCGACCGAGAAATGATATGGACAAATACGGCAGAGGTCGGGATTATGGTGTTCTGATGCATTTGAAGACTTGACAGAATGTTATCTAACAAGGAAACATGTTTGATGTTCTCGGTCACTTGGGTATTAAGTGTTTCGTAGATGTCTTGCATCTGTGTGAGAGAAGTTAGAGCAAGCGATAGTTGATGTTCTCGTGCCATCAATTGCTGTTCGGTGTTAGTGAGACGTAGAGATAAAGACCGAATCTCTTCTTTTAATTGGTGTAAGGATTCTGCCATATTGTCGTTAGCTTTATCTGGCGTGGGCTCAGCGGGTGGATTATCGATCGGCGCTGGTGACACATCTTCAGAAGGGGTATTATTAGAGAAGGTATCAATGATATGGGATGGGTAGCCAACTTGGATTAACACGTTTTTAAATGCTAGTTGTTGATTAGGTGGAAGTTGGCAAACGTAGTGTAGCATTGGCGGTACCGTCTCGGAAGAAGTTGCGTCAAGTTGATGAGAAACATCGTTAACAAAGCGTTCGATGAGCACGTTAAGTACCTCCTCAGGATTGGTAACTACGCAGGTTATATCTTCCACAGATTGTAACAAAGACCAAGCTGCTACAAGAATCTCAAGATTTACACTCGAAATGAAGGGCAGCTGCAGTAAGAGCATGGTGTTAGCGTCAGGGTTGACGAGAATTTTAGAAGCATCAACGTTACGGGATGTTGCAGTCTGCATGATTGCCTCTTTGAGCAGCTTGTTAATAGCAATGGACTTTCCAAGACGGAGGATTATGGCTCTTATGTGGGCAGCTGGATCATTATAACAAGAGAGTTGGAAGGGATGCTGGTTGTTGCGAATTAACGCTATCCCATGATTCGACAAGGTACACATCACACAAATCAACAAAAAGAAAGGGCGCGGTACATCGAAGCAGTGCGATGCATGTTGCTCAGACGCGAGATGATCCTCAATAATTTGGCGAATCCTGTCAGTTTTAAGCTCATCTTCAGTACAGATGATGAGCACGAGGGGTGTGCCCGGCATCTCAGTTTTATTATAACACTTTGTACACGCCACATGTACTTTGACAACCCCTTTAATGGGTGGAAAGCGGTGAAATCGAATACCCTCATTAGGAGATATAGCGGGGGCATTCCGAATGCGCTTTGCTTTGACGCACGGCAAAGAACAAAGATATTGGATGTCGTCCACAAAGTTTGTCTGTTGTGCTTCGGTAAGCAGCTGCTGCAAAGACTTAAGCCAACACTGAGGATCCTTATGCTGAGGGATGAGAAAGTTCGGCGGGGATGCACCAAGGGCGGATATATTCCCTGACATCATCGCAAGTGCGTCAAATTTGCAATGTTTAGGCAGGAAATACTCAGACTTTGATGTTTGCGATTTAGACGGTTGTTGGACAGTTGCCTTGGGTGCCTTAGGCGTAACGGGCGTAGATTGATGTCCTTGAGCCACCGACAAATAGGTTTGATGCTTCCGATTAGGGGAACTAGTCGGTGCAGCGCTTGGAGTTAGAGCATAAAAAGGTGGGGATAGTGACGGTGCACCACCACGACCACGGTTCAGGGTAGAATGGCGCAGGCTCGCAGCATCTTTGTTTTTAGTGGGATTCATCGTAAAAAGAATATCCACATCACATCTTTCATTACATTTCACATTTTAGCGAGCCAGTATTCCTTTACATGGCAGGGTTAGTTTAAAGTCATTTCGGACATAATGAAGGGTAAGGATTAACCATCTTGTTGAGCTATGGGTTGTTGTAAGCCGAGTAACGTGCGAAATCTGCTGAAGAGCGGAGCTCCAAAGGGTTTAGTAAATCCATCGGCGATATTTTGGGTACCGGAAACATGATGTAGACGTATACGTTTTAACTGTACGTAGTCGCGAATACGGAACCAGCGTGTGCTAATAGCTTTGGCCTTAGTCGCACTATCAGGATTATTGGAAAGATGAATAGCAGAGGCAGAGTCTCCCAGTATAGGACTGTTACGTATGAACGACATGTCCGATGGGAGGGGATTGTCGTGAGCATCATAATCTAGTAGCAAGTCTTTCCCTGAAGGTTGGCGGAGATAGAAGTGAGGATTTATAGCGAATGCCATTTCTGTTAACAATTTGCGTAACCAGACCACATCATCGGCACACATATTAAGGGCGATAAGTTCACTCTCATTCGTAGAAGTAGCTGTAATAGGCTGCAACATAGACTTCCACGTGATGAGAGAACCAAACAAGAAGATAGCGTAGCCGGTTGTAGACTTGCGGTCTTGTTCATAAGAGGGTGCATTATCGGCATCGACGAACGCGACCAATGGATCAAAATTACCTGAATTAATTTGTTCTTTAGTGTAGTCCAACATGGTGGCCATGTCGGTACGATTACCGATAAGAAGTCGAAGATGGTCCATTAGAGAGGAAGAGCCAGAGTAATACCAGAGGCGAAGATTACGATTTTCGGGCTTGCGCAAGTAGCGGAGCGTTCCTGTTAGTACTTGAACATGTAGAAAGTTTGGATTATGCATGCCTCGAGAGCAACGACTAAGACTTTGTGATAGATCGGGGCGACAGGCCAATTGGACAAACGTGAGCTTGCCAAGTAGAGTGGAGAAGGTGTGAAGGATGAACTTGTCCATATCAGAAGATGGCTCTCCAGTTTTATACGTGGTTGATGGTGACATCGGTGTGGAAGTGGGACGTAACTGCATTAAAATGGGGTACTCTTCGAACAATGCATCAAGTTTAGCCTGACAATCCAGTGATATAGAGCCATCAGTTGTACGCGTTATGCGCATGCCTAGGAGAGTATGGACTTCCTCGAAGGTGTCGACTGAGTATTCCTGTTTCAGGGCTTGCTGGAACTCACGACGTAGAGTTTCCGAAGTGCAAGTAATGACGACGTCGTCTACTGAGAGCGTGCAAATTATAAATGTAGCGTCAGCTTGGACTTTAGCGTAAATGCATGTGTCTGTTCGAAATCGTGTATAGCCTAATGAATCAAAGAAGCCGTTTATGGTTTGATTCCAAAGAGCAGGGCTCTGACGTAATCCATAGAGAGATTTAAGTAACTTTGGGAGACGATGGCCTTGATATTTAGTATCTTCGGGATCGAGAAGGTAAATGCCTTGTGGCAGTTTGACATAGACATGAGAATCGATGGGAGCTTGAACAAAAGCGTTAGGGACGTCGACATGGAAAACGGGAAGTCGCAGATGAGCTGCTAGTGCCAGAACACAACGGATGCCAGTAAGCTGTGCCATAGGGCTGAATGTGTTGAAAAAATCGGTGCCCAGAGAGGCCAAGAATCCTCGTAGGACCAGGCGTGCTTTATGTTTAATGTACTGACCAGCAGCGTTGGTTTTTATACGTAGGACGAGGCGGGTGTCAATAGGTTTTGAGTTGACCATTGGCAGCGCTAGTTTAAAGCAGCCAAACTTAACAATGTCAAAAATCTCTTTGGAGATGGCAGCAACATAAGCTTTGCGATCAGCGTCTGAGAGACCATTGCGGCGGTTCAACTCATATTCATCAATTTTGATATCTTTGGCTTGAATCTTGTATTCGTCCAAACCAACCGTGCTGGGGTCATGAGTCGTCGTCAGATGAGTAATTGCGTAAGAAGCGACATTATCGGGCAGATGAGCGTAATCGGGATCTTCTTCGACGAGTTGAACAACTAGTAGAGGAGCATCACCAAGGTGGGCCTCAATGTAATGAGATTGCACGGTGATATAGTCTTCGATGGCGGAGAGATGAGGCTCAGAGGCACCATAAGAAGCGTCATTATGATCCAAAATGGAGTGGGGCGTGAACAAAGCGTAAACATATTGAGCGGGAGAAACTTGAAAGGCGTGAGCATGTTCAGAAATTAAATGGACGAGAGCTTGAGGGAGGTGAAAGTCTGCAAGGTGGGCGTCGTCGCAGAAGTGAACATGAGGAGCATCAGGCGAGGGGTGGCTATGGCTCCTATGACACATAACTGAAGAGGACTGTGAGATCGCTTGATGCACATGGTGATGAAGGGATGGTGCAAATTCCCCTTCTGGAGGTATAGCCGTCCAGTGGATGCCATGAGCAAGATGAAGGGAGTGGAGGGTGGGGTCGCAGAAGGTTATGTACTGCTTGGAGAGGTCATACTTGAAGTCGGCAAGCGTACCACCGGCTTGTTTATAAGCGGCAACAGTAGGCGAGGCAATACGAGTAAGAACATCCTTGAGATTGGTTTTGCGACGAGGCTGAGGGTGATGAGGACCACGGGTGGGACGTAGGACATCCTGGGAATAGAGAGACCGATAAGATGGCAAAAGTGGCAAAGTGTTGGAAGACACGTCAGATGTAGGTGTGGTGGCGGAAGTGGCGGGTGCAGAAGCAGCTGGAGCACATGCGGAAGCGGGGGAGGGAGCATGGAAATGAGAAGAAGAAGTCCCCCTCGCATGGTCAGTGTCGGTAGGCATAGCATTCCCCCTCTGCGCCGCATCATTGGGGGTGCTGTGAACAGAGAAGGGAATGTCGGGTGAAGGTGTGGGAGGTGGATGCTGTTCATAATCAGGAGGAGATTTAGAAATAAGATGAGGAAAAGTCAGTTTAGAGGAAACACGGACTTGACCATTTTCAGGATTAAGGACAACATCGGCTAAATGATTAACATGGGGTGTTATTAAAGGGTTTATAACGTTAGCACCACATAAGTAGATGTAGGGACGACATCGGGGTTCATATTTATGAAATTCGTTAGGTTCCAAATGCAGATAACAAACAGAACCAAAAGGTTTGAGGTAGTCCTGTTGGGGAACATTACATTGGTCTAACAAAACTTGTTGGGGGCTTAGGACTTTATTGTAAATACGTTCGAGGGAAACGTTAGGGAGGAGATTATACGATTGGATGGCATGTATAACAGCCCACGGGTAGTGTGGTGCCGGATCTGTTAGGGGGTGACCTTTATAGGATACATTAAGCATATGCCGGAGTCGTGTAGACGCGGCAGTGGCTATGTGACCAACAGCGGCTTCTACATCATGATTAAAAACATGCAAGTAAGGGGGGAACGCGGACATATTAATACCATGTTCCACACGAAAGGGGGTTGTAACATGCTGAGATAAATAGGGTTTAAAGGAATCACAATAGATTTGTTTTAGTTGTACATGAACATAAGTAGAGCAAAAATTGCGGACAAACTCAAGGGCGTTACAAAATTCGCTGGAGTTAGTGCTACGACAAAAGTACACTAACAGAAATTTAGAAATGAGACACTTGAAAACAATGATATGTCGAAAGGATCCCCATTCCGAGAGCACAGATACGTAACCACCGTCACATGCCCAGGCTTCACCAGGTTGAATTTTTTTTTCGAATGATGGTTGCTTGGTAAGGTGATGTGGATGAGGAAAGCGTTTTTTGTGAATCGTACAATCCACACAGAACTTACGGTAGGGTACGTCAGATGGGTGGTGTCCAGGACTGGCAATAACCTGAACAGCTTTTATAGCTTGAGAATCACTAGAATGGTGGATGTTGTGAAAATTGGTGGCTCGTTGTTGCGCATCTCGAAATGCAAGGGTGCCTCTGGCATAGACTTTCTTATCGAAGGGCGCATGCTTTTCATTGAGCTGTCTTGGCGTTATAAGTGGAATTTGTTTTTTCTTTAGTAGGAGATGATATATCTGCGGATGAGGTGTTAGAGAGGAAGACATGAGCTACTGAATCGAGATGAAAAGATGGAAGTTCGTGGTTAGAAGCAAGATTATCGCAACATGAGAGTTTTTTATTGGAGATGTAGAACATTGTAATGGAACTCTGGTGTAATAATAAGGATGTATCTGTTGGGAATATATTTGTGAAGAAGGTTGACCTATAGTTTTTGGTTAGAGAGGCATGATCAGGGTCAAACGATGGTGATAGCGTTAATTTACGCAAGTCATAGACAAGCTGACACAAATGTTTATAAATTATATGATATGTTCCAGCTGGAATAGCATTAGCGATTATGTCACAGCATAGGTCCGGGGACAAAGACAAAAGAAAATTGATTTGGTGCGCTGTGAAGTTATTGGCGCGTGCCAATTCGCGAGTTGAGTAGTGTCGAATGCGATCGAGTCGTGGATCGTACACGAGCATATTAGCAAATCCACGAATGGTAGGAGTAGGAGTGTATATAGAATGAACTTTGGCACCCATCTTCCTATCGCTTGATGTAATAAAGCCCAGATATCTGCTTTGGGACAGATGCATGTCACTTAAAGCAAATATTTTATCGATAAATTCGAGACGATTTTCCTGAGGGTAGAAGACAAAAGAATCGTGAAATACAGGAGAAGTATAGGTGACCAGTGCTTGTACTAAACGACGCGTGTCTTGATTTTCATTATTATTATGGTATGCTTGGCAAAGCCAAAGAAAACCAGTAACAGGTTCGAGAGAAGCGGTCTTATCAATTCCGGCATCATGTGTTAGGAAGGTATAGGTTTCGCCAAAAGCATTTATATATAAATATATATATAAATATTTATATGTGCCTGATAATTAGAAGAGGAGTAAGAAACTGTTATATCTCCGCCTGTATGTCTTCCACCGGTGATGTAAATGATGGAGGAAGTAGAGGATTTATTTAAAAATAACCTGTGAGATGGTTGGTTAGATTCGATAGTTGTAATACGAAAAGACACAGGTAAAGTGATAGATTTAGGGAATAAGCGTCCCATAATATTATAGAGGAGCACGAAAGCTTTGAGTTCAATAGGGGATCTCATGCAAGCAAGTGGTTTTCTTGAATTAGTCAAGAATCCCAGGCGAAAGTTAGAAATGCCCTCCATTTCATCTTGACTGGGATGTTCGACTGTTTTATTAGAGTGCAGACGAAGGAACAGCATAGTTAAGGTTTCAAGCTCAGTCACAGTTAAGCGCACGGATCCTGTACGACTAAAAATGGTGTAGGTTTTAGGTGTGGACACGAATGGTATGTCGGGAAAGACCTGCGTCCAAGGTTCGTCGACTATTAACTTGCGACTGATGGAATTAGCGTGGTCTGCAATGTCCAGAAAGGAAGTGACTCGTTTATTAGGCCATGAAAGCAGATCAAGAGGGCCGGTGTTATATTTGCGTGCAACGAGGATCCATCTTTCTCTGGCTTGATAATCTCCACATAGATAGCATGGAAATCGGTCACATATATCCACCGTATAGTGCATCGTTGAGAAGATGAGATTAGCAACTCGTATATGGTCTTCATACGATGCGGAGTGTGGTGGTGTCATTTCCATGAAAAGAACAAGCGGCTTTAAAAGCTCAAGTACACTTAGAGCACTTGGAAACAAGGAATCATCCATATCACGCTCGAAGGTGGAAATGGATCTCCCATTGATTATGTTGCGATTTGTGCATGGTGATGTCAATTCCACTATATCGGTGTAATATCGTGCACATTCAGCGTCCGATGCTCGATGGAGATATGTCAGAAACTTAGGTAGGGATGGGAAAACTTCGATGGAATTACCAAAACGTCTTCGTAGCATGTGCGTGATATTGTCGTCGAATTACCAAAACGTCTTCGTAGCATGTGCGTGATATTGTCGTCGCTCTCAACAAGAACTTTAACGTTGATGTTGATTTGCAAGTCATTAGAAGCGCAAGCCAAGAATGCAGGAGTGGACATCCCAGAGCAAAGTAGAGTTACAGTAGGTGTTCGTGGGCTAGGAGACGAAGTTACTGTGTGAAGCAAACGTGTGGTAACCTTGCGTCATACGGGAGGTGGGAAATGCTTGCGTATGTAAGGCAGCTGCGAATGCATTGACTCCAGGATGGTTTTAAGCCATGGGACGTAAATTACGCGTTCCATGAGGGTGGAATATAGTTTGAGCATTTCGCGTTGTTCATTAAAAGCACATAGTCTGAACTGTAGTGAGCGAAGTTCCATTTTACGCGCTTTTGCTTGTTGTAGCGAATAAATTGGTAGAGTAGGCAACAGGTTATTGAGTCTAAACAAAGTAATCTTGACATTATCATCAATTTTACTCTGGATAGATGATTGTCCTTTAAATTCAACTCCATAAAGATGTATACCAAGTTTATCTTCTCCCCATTGAGTCATACTGATGATGTGCAGATCGGGATCGTTATGGTCGTTTTGCTTGGGTAGGAAAAGCGCAACGTCTAGCTTTACATATCCCACATTTGGATGCTTTGGGAGAGCGGGAATGACGGTCCTTATAATCATAGCATGTGTGATTCTCTGCGTATCCGTAGCAGTCTGGATAGCAGGTGATAAAGAAAGACTCGGGTAACTTTACGATGTGGATAGGATCAGCATAACGTTTAAAGTTGATTACATGTTGAGAAGCACATGTGTCAGCATATCCTGGCGTAGTCATTAGCGGCAAATTGTACTCGTTGTACAGTTTAAGCATTGTTGCATAACAGGCATGTGTTGAGCTTTGACCAAACACGTACTGTGTCATGAAACTTTGTGTTTGTTCGGAAGGCACGACGACGAGTGTAAAACCAGTGTTTAATTTTGGTAGCAACACAGGGGGATCTGTGCCATCTTCATTATCTTCGTTGGGTAGATTATTGGGGAGCTCAGAGTGCGAGGAAGTTTCCCGAGCTTGACGACGAACGATAGCATTCTGAGCTTTAGCATTTACGTGCTGCAATAGCGGCTGAGGGATGTTATCGATTTCATCATCTTTAATGGACAGAAAAGTGTGGAACATTTTCCCTGTATTAGCAGTCCCCCTCTGCCCCGCATCACTGGGGGGCGCTTCAGGAGCAGATGTTTCAGTTTGATACTTTTCTTCTGAAACATGAGATTCCTTATCGGCTTCTAAGAGGTTCACAATGGTATTGGACATAGTATCAACTCGAGATAAGTAGAGATGATTTTGGGTGGCTTCGTCAGGATCTAAGGACTGTGTCGAAGCTTGAGAAGCGGTTGTCCAGAGGGTACTCAGTAAGCTTTTCATTTCCTCCTGTACCATTTTAGAGTCGGTAGAGGGGTTGGGATTCGCTTCCTGTAATTTACCAAACAGGTGGCGAAGACGATCAACCTGATAAGTAGCCCGGTCCATAAGAGACATATTAGAGCGTGCATTACGGTTAGAGGAAGGTGAGTAGACAGGACGATCGAAGCTGGTGCCTTTGGCGTTATAATTTGAAGGTGGACGATAGTACGACGTGTCACGAGGTGAAATTGTCGATGCTTTGTCTTTTGCATTACGAAGCTTACGAGCGTTGAAGCCAGACTGTCCAGCTACAGTAGCTACAATCCAGCTACAGTAGCTAACAACGAGTAAGCGTTGTTTAGAGAGTCGTGGGATTGATGAATAGTATCCATCAATAATACCTTAGGTGGCTTGGTAGCGGTAGTACCAGGGATATAAGGGATCCAGAAAGCGGGTTTATCCAAGCGTCGGTTAGAGGAAAACTTTGTTTCATTGTATATCTTTAACAAGAACTCCAATAACGGACGAACGTCGTTAGGATCAACTAGCTTTAACAATTCAGGATCGTGAATCGAGTTGTTCCCAGAGCGTGTCTCGTAGAGTTTACACCATTCCAATAAAGAGTGAGAATAGCGCTCGTGATCCGAGGGATTAGCATATAGACGGTAGATCTCCTCATGAGCTTTAAGTGTGATTAAGGAGTTATTAAATTGGATTGATGCTTCATCATTATTTAATTGCTTTGCCTGAGATTGGAAGGAAAGGAGTTGTTCGACAAATACATGGGCATACCAATTAACATTTAAAGACATTCGATTAAACTGAGATTTAAGCCCAGTAACATCTGTACAAGACACTGTCTCATAGTAATGGTAAGCTAAAAGCATTACTGCACGTAGTTTATTAGGATGTGGAGTAATTGCATAAACCTTCTTTAATTGAGGCCACATAGCGAGTGCGGGGTTGTCTTGTCATTCCAGATTTAAAAATGTGTACAAGAAACCAGCATAAGTTTCGCAGTGTTTGATCCAGTCGGTATTAGAGAGACCTGTAAAGGATATGTTAGCTAGAGAAGAATCATACACAATTGATTTAGGGAATCGGGTATCTAATAGATTGAGGACACGTTTAACATCCTCATTTAATTCGGGACGAACGAGATTATAGGACTCTTGGTAATAAAGTCGTTCGAGATTGTTACGGACATCAACTGTTAGTTCATGTGATGAATTGACGAGCCAAGTTTTAAAATGATCAGGCAGGGCAGCTTCATCAGGTAAGTTTAAATCGTTTACTTGTTCAGCTTTCCATTGAGCGAAGATGATATCAACTTCTTGTTCAAGAAGTTGGTTATATTCCGGAGCATTCCGGGTGTAAGCTTCATGTGAATCGAAGCAGAATAACGCGCCCACATATGGACTTGTCATATGCCTGCGAAGCACCTCAATTTGCAAGCTCACCTTGGTTGAGTTGTCTTGGAAACGCAATCCTGCGTTAATTTGATCAACGAGGATCTGTTCTTGTTTGTAGATATCCGTAGTGGATATTGGTTTTTGTTTTGACATGATTGTGACCTATTAAGAAATAGGTTATAGGATTGATAGACGTATTCGACACATAAGAATGAAGAGTTTCTCGAGTGCGGGTTCTATGTACAGTACGCTATTTTAAACGTGGGCTTATTGACACGACCAAACAAATCAACATGCTATTTAAAAACAGGGCGACTTGAGAATGAAGAATGGATTAATTCTCGAGCAGTCAGTCTTTTGTTGGGGAATAGAAGGAAAAACCCGTACAAGTTTCCGCGGCTTGTATAGGAAAAATTTTAATTTTATTAGCTATGCGAGTGCATATGACCAGTGACCGACCCAACTCGGTCACAAACCAAATTAACTGGTGGGCACATACCGTCACATAACAAATATGTACAGTAGACCACCGCCAAACACATTGTCGCATTGTACTCGTGATCAGGCGCAAATTGATCACTCCATTTATACGTACAACACAGTTGGGCTGACACACCTACGCATCTGGGCCCATAACCTGGAGAGATTTGACCCTCTCCGGGTACATGGTAGAGACTGCGTGCAGTCTTAGGCGTGTACAGACCATTCCGCTTGCCACATGCTACTACACAAGGCAGGGATTTAAGCCCTAACTCCTTAAGGACATTAGGTCCCATAGAAGCGTTTACACTGACAACGAGGAACGAAACCTCTGTTAATTAAACAGAAAACCCCGTACCTGACGGTACGCACCTGGAGGCCTACTCCATGTTGGAAAAGAGCTTCAGACTGGGTTCTTCATAGTCATGAAAATATAATTGCGGAAGGGTAAGGAAGGAAAAGAGGAACGAGGAAAAGCCGTATTACGGAGAGAAAACCCTCGTGTAGAGATAGGTGTGAAGTGTTCCAGTGTCGCACACATAATAGTGTACCTCTCTGGAGTAAGTAAGTAAGTAAGTAAGTAAGTCCGTCCTTACTACTAATCGACAGATGTTTGTCTGTCTGTTTGTCTGTAAATGTCGACTGCTAAGAGGGGGGTGTGTGTGGGGAGCATGAAGGATGTGGGTCTGTTTGTCTGTCTGTCTGTTTGTCTGTAAATGTCGACTGCTAAGAGGGGGGTGTGTGTGGGGAGCATGAAGGATGTGGGTGGGTTTGTGGGGTATGAGGGATGTGCCTGACGGGCGGAGATAAGTACGCGGGACCTAGTCGGGGTCATCGCCGAGGCGTGGGGCAGGCGAAGAGAGGACGGGCCCCGCCCGTAGGTCGTACGCATGCTGCCGCCGGACGTATGTGCGACGAAGGGTGACGTCCTGCTGGGATCGAGCGGCCTGGGTGGGGTTCCCCGAGGCGGCGACATGGGTGAGGGCGGTGAGGGCACAGCGAGCCCGGCCTAATGCGTTGGCGATCCCCCACTCACGGTAGATGCGGCGAGTTTTTGTCTTTAAATGTCGACTGCTAAGAGGGGGGTTGTGGCGGTAATAACCATTCCCCCCCCCCACTTATGTGCCTGTTACCTGCCTGTTACCTTGAATTTGGCGGTGTCATGCTTGACACCCACACCTGCTTCTCCAAGGATACTCCTGTACCGAGGACCTGTGTTGCTCTTGCCGATCTAGCATATCTTGCTGGATCACCCATTGGAATCTATCGATTCTTGTTGTTTCCTTGAAATTACCCTCAATTAAATGTTCGACAGCATGGCGTGAGCGGAGTGTGAGCGCTTGGTTGGACGTGTGGTGGAACCACCCGTGGTTCAGGACCGTTGAGCGGTCACGTTGTGACCGACGGTTAGGCGAAGAGGGGCGGGTGAGCTGAGTTTCCACCACAGGTGGTCTCAGAAACGGGAACTGATAGTTTCCGGGGTTGTTGTTACGCGAATCCCGGACTGTCAGTCTCCCGCGCTCGGCGGCGAATCAGTGTTCAGGCTTTGAGCGAGTGCAGAGCCGACGTGTTTGTGGGTGCGGTTCCGGCGAATCGAGGGTGTCACTCCGATGCGCGAAGCGGAACAAGCGTTTGGCGTGTTCGAACGTGAGCGGACGTTGTCGTGAGTCTCGAAAAAAAACAATCGCCTGGGGAGCGGGGAGTAAGCCATCGCTCCCAGAACGGCAGACCGGGGAGGACAACCATATCCTCAAGACAACCGAGAAAAAAAAAAAAAAGAGTTCGCCTGGGGGAGATAGCCATCTCCCAGAACAGGTAGGCCGGGGAGGACGACCATATCCTCTAGCAAACTGGCTCAAGCGCGCAGTCAAGCAGTAGCCGGCAAATTGCTGCTTTGACGACAAAAACAAAATTAGATGACGGCCCCGTGGTTTCGGGACGCCCAGGAACGCCTGCGGCGAGTCATCACCCCGTGATGAAGTCATCCCTCCGAAGGCGGCTAGATGTCGGGACGGGTGGCGGGACGGGTGGCGAACGATGGAATACAGTGGAGAGTGCGGCGGATACGGCTGTCCGGCCAGAAGTGCGCACTCCAGAAAGTGAAGAGGTGGGGGCCATGACAGCCCCAGAACCTATGCCTGCAACGGTAGTCGGGGGCGAGCCAACGCCTATGCCCGTGCACGTACGAGAAGACGAGACGATCCGTACGGAACGACTACGGTCCGACCCAGGAACTCCAGCTGCAATCTGGGAGCCGGTGACTCGAGCACCGCCGGCCCCACCTTACTCTGCGATTGCTGGAGAAGAAAAGATAGAGGGGATCCCGCGCTTATGCGCACCCTCCTCGAAGAAGTTGAAGAATATCGCTCAAAGATCCACTATCTCGAAGGGACGATGGAATACGAGCGAGAAAAGAGTCTCAACGCCAATACCGAGACGCTGAGCTTCAGCGTCGAACGGTTCAGCATGAACGAGCCGAGAATGACGGCTTCGACGAAATCGAAGACACGAGACGAGCTCGAGAAGATATCCACCATCTCTCGATGCTACCCTCGTCGAGCAACATCGTCGAGAGGCCGAGTTTCAGCGGCACGAGGCCGAGAAGCTGCGGCGTGAGCTTAAAGAGGCCACACGGTCCGAAACAAGCGACCACCATCACCTGACGTTGATCGCGCCAGACCGGAACTAGCGGACGACGCCGCGGCGACTCGTGCAGACGACCCCCCGCCTCGAAAGCATCCCGAACCAATACGGCGGAGGCCCTCTGCACCTGACTTCGATCCTTCTGGCGACGATGATGAGTTCGATGATACCATCAGTATGGATGAGGGTCCGACGGGATGCACAGATTGAACTTCCCGACACTCCAGGCCCTATTGTCAAGACGCGTGACGAGTACGGACGTGGTGGAACCAACTGATGCGGATCATCGAGCTAAGGCTCGACCGTCCTTCATGCGCCATGAACATGATCGGTGGCGAATATCAACTCGCTCCCATGACTGTTTATAACAAGTGGGAAGACGAGCACAAGCCACTATGGAAAGGGTATTTACGCGGACGTGTTTCGAAGGCGGAAATCCGTAAGCACGACGAGGAGTACTTGGCCAAAATCGAGGAAGCACTCCTATTGCCCTGCCCTCCTCGAGCTACTACAGAGCAACTGGAGTACAGTGGTACACGATGACGCAAGGCAACCTTCCGCTCTCTCCAAGTACGTCAAGTGGGGGTCCAAAAATTTGGACTATGGCGAGCTGCTTCTAAGAACCCGGTGGAACCCGAAGCTTTTCGGATGCACTTTCTCCGAGGTTGTCGTCTGAAAAGCTCCGACACGACATTCACCTTGCGCGGATCTCGGCCCCGGACCAAACGCTAGACCAGACGTTCCAACTTGCCTTGCAATTGTGACGCGATGCCAGAGGTGGGGACGTCCAGCGACAAGCATGAAATCCAAAAAAGACCAAAGTCCCAAAAGACAAGCCCCACCGTGACGCGTAAGGAATGGTATCAGCAGCAGCAGCTAGCAGGTATGTCACCAGCTCTGACGCGTCAGGTCGGCTGCCGGAGAACCTCGACTCTGAGTTACACTATGCGTTGATGACGTGCTTGAAATGTGTGGAAGCATATTTATTACGGCACGATGGTGAGTGTGTCCTAGTCTGGAAATTTCTGATCGGAAAATCTCGCGCTGCCGAACGTTGAGGCTGCTGCAGGCTTCCCACCGACGGCAGAAGACAGGCCCAATGTCGACAAACGGTCACGGCCTAATCAAGCTGCCGTGACGCGGCGCGTTCAAGCACCATTTACGCCACCCCACCAGTCGTCTACACTGCTGCGCAGGGCACAGGTGCAGGCCCCAACAGGTAATCGCAGCCGCTCGCAGCAGATGGTTCAGCAACCAGTGGTGCAGCAGCAGGGGATGTGCATCGCGCACGCTGAGATCGGAGGCGTTGCGCAGGCACTAAACACCCTTCGTTGCTACGCCAAGCTACCCAGTCGACACAGCACAGGCCAACCCCAGCCCGTGCAGTGCCGGCGCCGCCTCCCAGTGGCTCGATTTGCTTGATGAAATCATGCGGCGGCCCGACTAGGCGATTCAATGGTGCACGGTGCAGAATGCGGCTCTGATTGACGGCAGTGTGATCGCGGAGACGACGAGCTGGAGCCGTGGTGATGTACCCCAGAAAGAGCACTCCTTTTGGATGACCCTGGAACGCCCT